>OMNN01062611.1:0-14129 GCA_900302755.1 Chromis chromis | reverse complement strand
ATCCTTGAAATCTTGGCCCATGAACACATACAGCAGTGGGTTCAGGCAGCTGTTGAGGAAGGCCAGGCTTGTGGCTATGGGGACCCCGATAGTGGTGATGTGATCCAGTGTTTCGTTTGTATAATTAGCCATGTGGTTGACCAACTCGATCAGGCCCATGATGTGAAATGGAGCCCAGCACAGGAAAAAAGTGATGATGATGGCAGCGATGATCTTAAAGGGGCGGCTGGACTGGCTGGCCAGGGTTCGGTTTCTCCTGAGGCGGTGGATGATGACGGCGTAACAGGAGACGATGACGGTGAAGGGGACAACGAATCCCAGGAGGAAGCGGGTGATGGTCATGGCCTGGTGACGAAACTGTCGCAGCCGGTTCACAGACGGCGTTTCGTAGTCATCGGAAAAGGCAAAGTTGTTGAAGCAGTTGATGATGTCCTCGTTGTGGTACGATGGCCCGGTGTCCCTGAAGATGAAGTAGGGGGCGCTGAGAATCAAAGCCACCACCCAAACTCCCAGACTCACGCAGGAGGCCTTCTGTACGTTCCGGTGGTTCTGTGCCCAAACCGGCCAAACCACCGACACGCATCTGTCCACGCTGATCACCACCAGAACGTAGACGCTGGCGAACATGTTCAGGAAGCTGATGGTGGTGTTCAGCTTGCACATGAACTTGCCGAAAGGCCAGTGGAAATCCATAGCTGTGTACGTCACACTTAGGGGCAGGAATGCTGTGAACAGGAAGTCAGCCACGGCGAGGTTGAGGAACCAAACCGTGTTCACCGTCTTCTTCATCTTGAACCCTGTCACCCAGATGACCACTCCATTCCCGAGCACGCCGAGGACGAAGGCCAGGCAGTAAACTATGAGGGACATGATGTTGAGAGACTGTCTCAGCTCACCGTGCTCGTCCTTGTAGTCGTACTCATCGCCGTCGTCGTACAAAGAGCCATTTCTTCCACTGTCATCCGTCGTGTTGAAGTGGAAGAAAGGGGTAGCAGTCATTAGCTCCATCATTGTCTTTGAACCTGCAACAGGAGCAAAAATTAATGTTAACCTTTTAGATTTAGGCTTAAAACATGTCCACAAAACCCCCCACTTTTAATTAAAATTAAGGATTCAGCCCATTCTATGGAAATGAGTAGCCAAATTTAGCTTCACTTATGTCATTTCCAAAAACAGGTCAGTAGAAAACATTGACTTGAACTAATCATGCTCTTCTTTATGACATTATAACCTTGTTCCTGAACCATAAATGACATAAAGGAGAATAAGATTTTAATGCCATTTTGAGGATTTTTTTTAACCAACTTTGGATGGAAGTTAGAAGCTTAACATCATGTAAAAGGCGCTCCAATTTCTTTCCCTCCGCTGCGTAAAATCCACAAAAAACGGAACCAAATTTGATGCGTAAAAGCTCCGGATCAAACCGCAATCAAGCCAATCTGCTGCGCAAAAGACGGCGGTTAATTGGGTCTTTGTTAATTGCACATAACACAGCTGCAAAACAATCCACCAGCTTTATTTCTTATTGAGACTTTTTGTCGACTTTAAAGGGAAATATTCCAGACTAAGACGCGCGCCAGAGGTCATATAAACTCATAAAGACATGCTTTACTGTTTTATTGCAGTAGTTTTTCTTTTACCAACCACGTCGTCGGAGTCATAAAAGCTCATAAAAGTTTTTTTTTTTTTTTTGATAAGTGAACAGACACACTACCTCTCTCTCTCTCTGCGATCCAGTCCGATGTGAATGCGTCCTCCAGTCTGCTCCGACTCCCTCTGTGGAGAAACTGTGCAGCTCCGATCCCTGACTCGTTAAATATGTGACGTCACTGCTCACTCCCGAGGCGGGACCTGAAGCTGCAACCCCCCCAACCCCACCTCAACCCCAAAAGATCATAGAACCTCTTGCACTTTTGATGCACTTCAACAAAAAAAACAAAAAAAACAAATAGTTTCACTCAGTTGCTTCACTTCTGGATGCTTTCCATTAGTGCATACACTATGAAGATGCTGCTCAAATGCATATTACATATAAACATCCACATTTCTTTTCTGCAGGAGCTGAAATGGTGCAAAAAAAACAAAAAACAAAAAAAAAAGTCCTGCCAAGACACGTCTTCATCAAATGCTTCACTGTGGAGTCTTTGTGCTTTGGGAAACTCCAAAAGTGAAAACACAGAGTAACCAAACAACCAAATGCATAAATTGCGGGGTTTGTTGAGATGACTACCTGAGAAAGAGTGGAGCTGTGACTTCTCATACGCCCCCACCGGTGCTCCTGCTGTGTAATGTGTTTTTCTCTACGTGGGCTGAGCTCATGTTTGCTTGAGGTTAGGTGTAATTGCTTTGTGTTGACTGTGTGACTTGACATCTGCACATGTAGGTATAATGTCCCCTCTCTTCATCCTGTACTGCAAGTCACAGCAGCGTCTGCCAATGAGTTTAATAAAACATTAAGACACTCTGACGTCTGTCAACTTGACACGCTGTTTATTCAAACCTGCAAACAGAAAAGACCTGGAGGAAGATTTTGTGATACGTTTTTCAGTTTAGTGGTACAACAGGACATTATGGTATCCTGCTGCTGATACTCATAAGGCAATTAAAGCAGTGTAAAAATGTATAGTTCCTGCAGCTTTCCATTGCAGGAAGTCGGGCAGGGGCAAGATGGCACCAACATTCACAGGAACAACCTTTCGATTTCCATTTTGCTGTAGGATCCAACAACTTCGGCCACGACGTTAACTCCATATGCACCAAAACAATGATAAATAGTAGTTACTGGATGCAACACCAGTTCTATGAGCACGTAGAAAATAGAACGATGGAGGGTTTGCTACATTAACCTACACGGTGAGTTTAGTTGATACAAGAAGACTGCTGTTCAGCAATTCTATGGAGATGTCAGAAATATGGCATTTCCTTAACCAACCAGTGTTTGTTTTCTCCACACAACAGATTTTCAGTATTGCTCAGAAGTACCTACCCCAGAGTAGGGACTTTTTCTCTCTTGAAAACAACCCTGAAAGAGGTTCTTGTGGTCGGAAAATGCACCAAATTTCAAGACCTAAACCAGCCTGCAAGTTTCTGGAATGTAAAACAACTCAGCATTACTCTGACATCTACCATAAGTCTGATATTGTTATTGTCTTTCTGGAAGAGATGATTTTAGATGAACTGATTTTAATTTGATCATTTTTTCATTTGAAGATAAACAGTGATTGTTGTTGCTGCTTATTGTAGGTTTTGAATGTTAATTTTTAAAGGTGGGATGTGCCTTCTAATTGGTTAAATGCATCCTGAGGGACTAATCAGTTGCGTCATCCCCGAGGAAGTGTTGGATATGTCTGTCTGTCCCCACATAAGGGGGACCAACACTATATTAGGCAGGTGGTCATAATGTTATGCCTGATCAGTGTATTTTCCCCTATGTTTGGGCCTTGGTATCGACATGCAAACAGCATTTTAGGTCACTTAAAGTGAGATTTTTTGAAACGCCTTCTTTGGGGAAGTTTTCTAAAGGTCTAGGTTATGTGTATCTGTGTGGACATGCAAAATAGAGACTTTGGGATACAGTAATGTCAGTTTCTGCAATCCCATTGTTGCTTTGTGTAATGTGCATGTGCCCAAAACAACTACAACAATGGTATATATATATATATATATATATAAGTTTATTTGCATTTGGTTACACTAGCAGTTGCAAGTTTACAGCTTAACTGCTGCATTGGTTCACCACTTCACCGGCACACTAAAGCTTCTACATCCGTTCTATCCAGTATTACTTAGTCAAAAGCAGTTTAAAGTCTGCCAGAAACAATGAAGTGGCGGTCTTCTCTGGTATTTAATATATTGTTGATCTACACTGGCTTACATGCTTGTCATTGTGTTTGTAGTCAACTTTGAACATTAGTGTGCACAAGGATGGAGTTTCCAAAGACCTTGACTGTAAAATGCTTTGTCACTTAAGATTGCATTTGTGTGTGGAAGAAAGGCCAAAATGCTCTAAAAAAAAGTTTCAAAATGATACCTGTGTGGACAAGGCCTCAGTTTTATCTGATGATGTTCTAACACCTGAAATGCATTTCATAAAAACTTTATTGCAAGATAA
The DNA here is from genome assembly GCA_900302755.1 of Chromis chromis. NCBI lineage: Eukaryota > Metazoa > Chordata > Actinopteri > Pomacentridae > Chromis > Chromis chromis. The sequence continues at coordinate 10,018 of OMNN01062611.1, read as the reverse complement.
AGGGCAGGGTGTAGGAGTTCTCTCTTATCTCACCTCCTTGTAAATTCCTGTTTGCCAGCATGGTGTTGTTTACTCTTAATCAGAGTTCTTTTGAAATGTTCAAAAAAGTACTGACATCTTTAAGGTGCCAGACAAATGACACTACCTGTGAAATATCTAACTCGCTGGAAATTAAGGCGAATAAAACCACTGCTGACGTCAGTAACGGCGTTTATTGAGATAGAAATTTCGCAAGATTAAAAAGTAAAACGCAGCGATATGATGGGAGGCTTTATCACTCATCAGGTGACCCATGCATTCCTGAATCATCTGACATTTACAACATTTGCCAAAAGGTGCACAGGAATTTGGGAGAATGGATCCAGCCTGATTGCAAGTCTAAAACAAAGAGGAATTCATATACCTACCCTGAAGCAAATCTAAGCTGTAATTCTAAGCAATTTAATCTTTTACACCAGCCTGGCACATTCCTGCTTTCTGAACTTCACATCCAGCCCAGTCAAGCACTCAGAGTTCCTCCATCTGCCTGATATACTCACCAGTTTTGCCGTTTAAATCACTTCTAATTCAGTCTAGCATGAAGATGGGAACACATTTCAGCTACCAAACTGTATTATGTTTAATTAATCAGGTATCGGGAGGAACAACGAGAGGCCGGAACAAGAATAATGAGAGCAAGATGGACATGGGGGAGTGTTGGCTGGAGGAATCAGTCTCATATCCCCAGAGTGAAGCCCTACCTTTCAGCGGGGAAGAAATGCTTCATCTGAGTTTGACTTCACGCTCATATTTCCTCCCACACGGTTCCTCATTACTCTCAGTTTTTGCTGCTCCACTTCCCACACATTTGTACATCTGTATTACATAGTGATGAGTTAAATCTATTTTCAGGAAATTTCCGTGGAAAATTGCAAAACACAACTATGAATACGAGTCCAGTGATCTGTGTTTCTTCACTTTTCACATGACGGAACACTAAAGCTGAGGCATAAAGAGATGATGCTGGCAAAAAACTGTCAGATAAGTTGGAAACTGCTCTTTTGTGCCAGCTTATATTTATAGAAATGGTCATTTACAATACTCAAAATGGCACATAATTAAAGGTCAATTCTGGAGCAAGAAGTTGATATTTAGCCGACTAACATATTCATATAGCATTTGCCAGTTTTACTCCACTCTTTCCTCCTGTCCTGTGTATAAGCATGGACTTGCACAAGCATTACCTTGCACAAGACATGTTTGAATAGTGTTGTGTGGATCAGTCTAAGTGCCTTTACTTCCCATTCTTTTGTCTCACTCATTAGATGTAGACTTCAGGTATAAGTCTGCCATTTCCTCTACACATTTCACATGGTTTTCTTGTGTCCCTGCGCTAACTACGTGTAACTGCTTTCAAAATTCCGTTCAATGTCGGAAAAAAATAAACCTCCAAGCTGCAAACTACATGCTACAAGTTTTAAAGAAAATTTGGCTTGTGCCACAAGGCAGCCCTGCTTGGTTCTTTCAATGAAACAGCCCTTTTGATGACAGCTCACTTTCCTGCACACAAATATTCTAAACAGATAATCAGCAGTCTTACCAATCAATAATCGATTAATCAATAACACATAATGAACTCATCATTCAGTGCCCTGATTTGACCACCTTTAATACGATTACATAATATAGACTATCAGCAACTGCACCACAATGACACTGTCATAGTGCACTTTGGTTGGCATTAAGCGTCACATGAGACTTTCTCATGGTGGCACTATGCTAACAAAATTCTCACAATGCTCTCTGCTTGCCAATATCGCTACAGTGTTAATCTGATTCACCGGATGTAGGATTCGCATATAAGCCTGCCATCGGCTGCTCATTTCAGGCGGCTTTGTCTTTCCCTTTGGCTATCTTTGTGTTACTGTTTTCTTCACTACAGAAAACAACAACAACAACCAGTGGACTAAGTTTTGCCAAAGATTCGGATCATGCTTGAAGGCAACCCTTTTTTTTTGATGGATTATCCATTTTAATCACAGAGCTGGTCTCCCTGCAAATGTTCCATCACATAAATTCCACCCGTCACTATTTTGAGGGAAGCCGCATCCTTTCCTTAGCTCCGCCCACAACAATTGTGATTGGTTTTGAAGAAATACAAACAAGCCAGAGCGTGTTTTTTCCCTGTTTAGAAGAATGACAGTGTGGTGCATCCATTCCAGACCATTATATTTTACAGAAGCGATACTACTACAGTGTCAAATAGTAAGAGAGGCCACCTGGTGGTGCTACCAGGTATTACAGCTAAATTAAAATACATTTTCTGAAATGCTTGTCGTTCGAGTTCTTCCTTATCGGTCAACATATTTTTAATTGTTTAAATTTCTAAAAACATTTAATTGATTAACCTAATGTCATTAACATCTCTTGTGCAAATGTTCCATCAAAACAAAATCCCCTTGTTGCTTTTTTGCATAGGTGTTGTTGCTAAATCCTGAGCGTAACACTGCCCTAGACATTTGTGACTGGATCATAGAAACACAATCAAGTCACACGCTTTGATTCTCCCTATAGACCAATAATGACCTGCAGACAGACCATTCCAGCGCTGTGGAGACAGGTCTGGCTATGTGAGACTACTGATTTGCAGATATAAGAGTTGTGTACCAACACTTGATTGTTTTTCAGCGCACACAAACTGAACAGTTCATGGACAGTAAGGAGATATTTACTGGATTTAACAAACAGTGTATTGGATTAGAATCGCATACCCCACCTTTAATCGGAGCTTAAAAATGAAAGCGCTTTTGCAGTTTAATCCCCTTGATCATCTCGGTAAATCTCGACTATTGTAAACATCAAAACCATCATGTTGGTATCTTTCCTTTCAATGACAGACACGACACTAGGAAAGGAGGTAAAATTAACTTTCTAGGGGTAAAATCACACAAAGGAACATCTTTGCGATGGCGCCGGCTTTGATGATCCAACTCACAGAAAAGCACAACGAGGCTGAAAATGCTGAACTGATCAGATTCACACAGTGCAAGCAGCTAGAACCTGCCCAACCCAAAAAACCGGGTCCCCTGCTAATGCACACACATACACACCACACAGGAACTGGGTCCTGCCAACAGTCCAGATGTGAGGGGGAGGAAGAAAAGGAAAGAAAGTGGGGGAGGAAGAGAGAGAGAGAGAGAAAGAGGGAGAAACACTACATGTCTGTATATGTGTCCGTTTATGTGCTCTAAGTCCCAGCGTGAGTTCAGAGCAACACCCTTATTTCAGTGTGTAGGAGGACTCATGTCTCTGATATCTTTGCCCTTTTGTTTTTGGATGCATAAATATTCAGCGTTGGAAAATCTTCTTCCCACTGAGAGATATTTTACTCCAGTACCCAAAAAACAATCTGTCGTAAGAGGCAGGAAACTATTTCAAAAAAAGCTGACCCAGTTAACTTCTTCATCGCTCCTAAAAACTGTACTGTTCAGCTCCATTTGTGACACTAAATTACATGCTTAAGTCTAGACAGCATGACTGCTTTGTTGAATTTGGTCATGATTCTCTTTTCGCTTTTACTTCTCTGCTAAAGCTTTTGAATACTTCGCTGTGCAGTCTTGTAACAGAACTTGAAGGCAGAGCGTTTTGCTGCAGTCTGTAGGGGATATTAATAGCTATCTCAAGGCTATAGTTTGAGGGAAGCCTTCAGAGCTCAGGGCTTGCCAGAGTTCTTGATTTACCAACCAAACGTGCAATTATGTGTGTGCCACACAAATACCAATTTGGGTGTGTAAAACAACCAGTGGAGGTTTAAAGGGAATTCAGTTCGTAGCAGAGTGTGATATGCACAGTTGAAGTTTGGGGGGTTTATTGTTCAATGCAGCAGCTGGGGAGCAACCTGGAAGGCACAATTAAAAACTATGTACATTTGTGTGTCTTTGTGCGCGCTAGTCTTTGTGTGTGGGACAGAGGAGCACTAATGACACACTGCAGCTCCCAGCGTTGCTGTAATACACCCAGTATTTTTCGTTGCTGTCGAGTGCAAAACACTCTGACCTCACAGCGTTTCCCAATTCTTAAAAAATGTCTAAATCCACAGCTCCGTTTCTTGAGTGGTATTCTAAGAGTTGTGTCGAAACTTCTGCACTCTGCTGTCACAGAGACACAAATAGTGGGAATCTGCTGGTGCCCCCGAAACCTCAAAGGTTTGTTGATGTTGTTGCGGTGCTGCCTGGAAATCAAACCCCTTGTCTCACGGGTGTGGAGAGGTCAGGAATTTTGTTTTTCAAGTCAAAAGCGGTGCCAACGGCTTTCGCTCGTATGGCTCACTAGCGTTTTTTTTTCCATGAATACACCACACACGGGGAAAAAAGCTGAACCTCAATAACCTAAACCACTTCCTTACATTCGTCCCTACTTTCAACCGCAACGCCTGGTCCCCCTTAGCAGACCTAGAGGGATATGAATAATCAGCCTGGGCTCCGTCTGACAGGCTGGCAATGCATAAGTCATAGAAATGTTTGACACAGAGCTCTCTCTGTCCGTCCGATGGGTATTTTAAGGGACGGGATTGGGGGGGAGAAACCGGAACTGGTCAAGCAGAAGAGTGCCAGATGGTGAAATAAATGGAAGTTTTTATCCTTTCCATATATTGTAACCAAGGGTTGGGGTAGGAAATGCTAATAGAAAATGCTGCGGTGTCGGAAATAGCTGAAGGTCAACGCCAGTTTTAGGTTGCAGAGTTAGCACTGAAGTGTTTCCTTCTCCAGCTGATCACATCCTGAATGCTGTTTTGCAGATGTGCAACTAAACAGGCGTCTGGGTGTCATATGTGAGACTGTCAAAGACCTTTTTCCACCTTTGTTGCACAATTTAAATAACTTTGGCTATTTAGTTTTCTCTAATAAACGCCACCGAAGGTTGCTTTAATGTAATGCAGCCTTGAACGTAATGAAAGTTTATCAGGAGGTCTCGTGAAATCCAGACAAACACACATGTGATGTTTTTTATCTTCACAGAGAGAAAGCTTCTTAGAAATGACATGCAGGTTGAGCGAGGCAGACGATGAGAGCGCCTCAGAGTAATGAAGGGGGGGAGAACTTGCCTGTGCTGGACGGGAATGCGTTATATTTTAACCTTAAGTGTATAATCACAGGGTTTGGGTAAGTGTGCCCTCACGTTTAAATGTTTTCCTGTCTGCTGCTGCTGATAAACACCTATGCTCATACATGAGTAACGGAGCCTCGTACGTCTTGGTATGTCTCCATTCTAAAACAGTGACTCAGCAATAACTTAGCAACGTTGAAACAGAGTTCCTTTAAATATTTCATCTGCAAACCAGATAGACACACATAGAGAAGCCGTACGCTGCTTTTCCCCAGACCGAGTTTCAAGACACGATGGCTTTACAGATCATTTTATTCATTTAACTGCTTCAGTTTGTGCACATAGCTCACACATTTACAATAAATAATAATCAGAAAATCAGAAAAACACATGTGAATCGGAAATGAGCATTTTTAGTACCAGCAAGTGAAATTTCAGTGATAAAATAGTTTTAAAAAAATGCACGTCTATTCCAGAAATATTACTCATGCAAGTGGGGAAATGAATAAACACTTTCACTTCACGTATTGCGACACAGCTACATGCTGTAATTTCCAGCCAGAAGCTTGCTGATAAGCTTATCTTATATGAGTAAGCAGCGCAATAAAATGATAAGATATTACCACTATATTTCTTTTAAAAAATAGATTTCTTGTCCTGCTATATACTGGAAAAGTGATCCCACAACTTTATTAAATGCATTAATGCAAGGTAACAACTCTAACTTACTGAATTAGATAAGTTTTAAACATTATTTTTGATGGGTTTTGTTGATATTATAATGCTGGTAAGTGCATCAACTTGAGATATTGTGTGATTTAAACTTGAATGTGTTGTTTTTGTTTGCAGGATTTAAATACTGTGTGTTCAATTACTAATTGTAGTTCAAAATTTAAGAAAAAATGGTTATTTGGCAAGAATTTTGTTGTTGAAAGCTAGTACAAAAACATGAAAACAGCCTGAAACTACAGAAGAAAATCTAACTGGAGCAATTTCATTTTTAAAATAATTGTCAACTTGTGTTCATAATTATGGTACTTGATTATATAATACATAAAATTGCTTTTAGATAATGTGGAAATGCTAGCTGGACAACTTATTTTTTATGATTAATCAACTGAAAATTATTGTGGTTTATGCCACCAATTATTAAGAAAATGGTGATTAAATTGAAAAAATCTAATTGTAGAGGAAAAGCTAATTGCAAACTGATGCAAACTGTTGGATTCATTTTCCTTCCTGTTGGGTCTGAACAAGAGTGTACAACATTCTTAACTGCATGAGTTTGCTGCACTCCCACATACCAAGTCTTGCTCAACGTCCACAAGCATGAATCTCACTTTGTGGTTCACTGGAAGGCAGCACATGCCATGTCCAGCATTGGATTGGATAAAAAAAAAACCCCATTGTGACAGTGTTGCAGGGACAAGTCCACAAAGAAAATGTCCTAAAAACCACTGTGAGCTTAAATTTAGAACACAACAGAACCTAAAAGACATAAACACTAACGTGCTGAGTGAGACGACTGAAAACCATTTCCTGATCCCGCCAGTATTGAACTATTTGTCTGTCCCATATAGTGTACATTTAGTCCAGTGTGACGGGGGAAATGTAACACATGTTTGGTGTTTGGGGCGTACCTGTGACGATAGACGACCTTGAGAAAAATGAGATAAGAGGCCTAAAATACCTGAAACTAAGAGAGTGACGGCGCATTAATCTGCCGGCGACACAGACTGAAGGCATGAAGCTTCTTTTTCTCCTGACTCTCTTTGGAGGGGCAGGTATGAAACACAATTCACAGTAATGGGGGGTCGAGTAGCACCAGAGATTAACGATAGATGCTAAAACACATGTTTTAGCAGATATTGTCCAAAGTACGCGATTTACATGTGACATTTTGGAATTGCAGTATTATTATTAATTAATGTGATTGTCTTGTCTTTTTCTATGTTTCTTTGTAACGTTTGGAGAGAATATAATGAATCAGCTTAAAACAGTTAATATTTAAAAATTATTTCAGTTTGCTATTTTTTTTTTCAACCACAGAAGATTTTTTTACAACAAGTTTAAAGTTCAATTCCTATTGATGTAGCTATAGTATCGACAAAAAAAAAATTTTTTTAAAAATCAGGTTATTGTTATGTTATGTTATAGTATGTGGGCATGTTGTGTCATAGTATGTTAGGGGGCAGTGGTGGCCTAGTGGTTTGTAAAGCGAACCTGTAACCGGTGTGTCGCCGGTTCAAGCCCCTGGACTGGTAAGAGGTTGAGGTGGGAAAGTGAGAGCGACCGCTTGTCCCAGTCACCACCACTGTGGGCCTTTGAGCAAGGCCCTTAACCCCTGACTGCTCCCCAGGTGCTGCACCACCGCAGCCCACTGCTCCTAGTATGTATAGTTAAAGTTAACTTTGAACAGGATGGGTCAAATGCAGAGAAGGAATTTCCCCAAGGGGATCAATAAAGGTTAGATTAATATTATTATTTGTATTATTATAGATTTATTTACTTAATTTATTTAGTTTTTGTATTGTAGATATAAAAGTACATTAAATAACTTTTTATTTTTTTTTACTGTAGATACACCACTGAATAAAAGCAAATGTTAATTTTTAATTATAGATTTAATATTAAATAATAGAAAACGCCCATTTTTTTTATTTCCGATTTATTGTTTTTCAATGCAGACACACCATTAAATAACGTCAAATGCCCATTTTTCAAATTTAGATTTACGATTAAACAACAAAGTCCTGTTTTTCTACTATAGAAACACATTTAAAATAATTTCTTTCACTATACAGTCTTCAATAAAATACAGAAAATGCCCTATGTTTTTTTTATCACTGTTAATTGTCAGAACATTTCAGGTTTGTTTTTTTTATTATGGGGCAAAGTTTGGGTAATGAGCTACCAGTACATTTTCTGTTATGTTGCTGATTTATCTCTTAGGGTGCACACACCAAACATAATCTTCTGATTGTGTCTTCTGTTTATTCTGACTTTTTATTCTACAGTTGCCCTCAAGGATGATGACAAGATTGTTGGAGGGTACGAGTGCCCGAAAAACTCGGTTCCCTACCAGGTGTCACTCTTCACTGGGTACAACTACTGTGGTGGGATTCTTCTGTCTAAGGACTGGGTGCTCTCTGCTGCACACTGCAGACCAAAGTAAGAAACACAATCACCAGCATCTGTTCTCTTGTCAATATATGAACACTTTAATTGTAACAACTGGATGGATTGATTTTGTGCTCAAAATGTTAAATAAAGTACTTTATGGTGCGTTAATTGTTTAATTCTTGCAGGTCAAATGTGGAGGTTCGGCTGGGAGAGCACAACATCTTTGAAACTGATGGGACTGAGCAGCACATTATGTCTGCCAAGTTTATCCGCCACCCCGACTACAATTCCCGGTCACAGGACAACGATATCATGCTGATCAAACTGAGCCAACCTGCCACCCTGAACAGCTTTGTGCGTCCTGTGGCGCTCCCTTCAAAGTGTGGCAGTGACGGTACCATGTGTCTGGTCTCCGGTTGGGGGAGTCTTCGGCCCAGCGACGAGGGCTGTGAGTTCACTGTGTTTATGCAATCTGCCTGTGTGAGAATCCTTCCACAAAAACAAGCTGTGCTCGGTGAAATCAGGTAGTTTATAAAGATATGCACTCTTTTTGTGCCTTCACAGCGAGGTACCCACATGAGCTACAGTGCCTGGAAGTCCCTCTGCTGAGTGATGACACCTGCTTTAATGCATATCCTTTCCAAATCACCGAAAACATGATCTGTGCCGGATTCCTGGAGGGAGGAAAGGACTCTTGTCAGGTAACGTAGAGCTCACTGCTGCTGCACAAATATGGAAAAAAATTTGAAAAATAACATTGTGTCTTTGAACCTCAGGGTGACTCCGGGGGTCCCCTGGTGTGTGATGGCGAGCTCCAGGGAGTCGTATCTTGGGGGCATGGCTGCGCTCTGAGAAAGAAGCCCGGGGTGTACACTAAAGTTTGCAATTACGTCTCCTGGATCAGGAACACGATGGCGTCTGGCTGAGCGGAGAGAGAAATCAGAGAATTTGCATCAGTAAAGTCAACTACATGATGTTCTGTTTGTACTGTGTGTTTCATGCTGGTCTATTAGTGGCTCATTGGAAGTATTAAAGAACATAACATCCTGTGTTAAGAGAAATGATCTGCATTGCTCTTTATAACCTCCCCCACACACACAGCAGTTTCTACTTCTGCAAGAAAGTTCTCTTTACTTTGCAGAAAAGTGACAGATAAGATTCAAACAAGTGCATGAGACAAGTGTGTCATCAGCGTATGGGTCTGCAAAGCCACTTGTGCGTAATTCATCGCTTTAGTGGCCGTAAATCTAACTGGCAAGTATCTGAAAGTGTAATATGGTGTGTAACAGATCTAGCTGTCACAGCATTTGTAGCTACAAGCTCAGAATGGCTTGACAATGAAAGGGCAGACATAGTCTCATGCTGGAGGACGCCTCAGAAGCTGAAGAACGAACCTGACATTTACAGTCAGGCGGCAGTAAATCTGAAAGGGCAAAAACATGCTGCCACTCTGCTCTCTGTGGGCTCCAACGCTGGAGCTTGTTGCACACTCTGGCGATACTCCACTGATTATGGTGCACTGCTGCTACAAATGTGGTGCTTAGACAGCCGACTCTGCTTTTTCATCTGCAGTTTACTGAAACTACATAAGATCGCTTCATGATGTAAAAGATGAAACAGTAAGTATTAGAGTACTAGAGGCAGACCCTCTGAGCCCCAAGCAGTTTCTGGGTGTTTTTTTTTATTTGCTCCTGTCAACTTTTTTCTCACTGTGGGCTCATATTTCATTGCAATAAAACATCCAAAACAACACAGCACAACCATGGCTAGAAGCAGGGAGATCTCAAAAATGTCCTTTGTGCCAAATGAC
>OMNN01062608.1:20616-40001 GCA_900302755.1 Chromis chromis | reverse complement strand
GATGGATAATTTCCAGTTAGAGTGAAAAACACATTCAGCTTGGAGGGGGCTACGTTACCTACAGTGTCTCATCCCCCCACCCCCAAGCTGCGTCCTCCACCACTCTCGTATGCTGCAGTAATATAACACACACACACACACACAGACGCACACAACTGAAGACTGGAGTGAAGGTGAGGTAAGAGGCAGAAAGAGGGACAAAAAAAAAAGGTGAATGATGGATGGAGGAATGTAGGATCTTTATGTATAACAACTCAAGTTTGTGGTAGCCTATGTTTAATTAAAGGAAGATGATTCAAAGCAATACAATTTTTATCCAAGTTGGTTGTGTGTGTGTGCTGAATGTTTATCTTCACTTTCACACACACTTAAACACACACAACAGCTTTCTGACACTTTCTTAATAATCCATGCAACTTTTAACATTTGTAAATTTTGTGCCTATCATTAACGTAAATGATTATGTTGTGTTTTGATTAATAATCATCGCCATCTCATGCTGTAAAAATGGTGCATTCACACAAGTAAAAAAGTAAAGATAAAAGAAAATGTGGTTTGGATCTGATTTTTGTAGTTTGGGCCATCACACAGTATTTATATATTAATAGCACTGGACTCATTTTTGTAATTGTTGGCATGTCAGATTCTATCCAGTAGTAATTAGTAGTAGTGTTGCACTTTAGCCAGATTACCTAAACTACTTTCTTTGGAGATTAACCAACAGTTACAGCACATTAAATATTGCCAATAATCCCTGATTGTGCAAAAAAAAAAAAGATGTACAAGGTAAGTATAGCAGGTTAGTGTGTGGCAAACTCTCTCATTAATGTGTTGCTTGTCAAAGCATGTTTTCAGATGTGGAATGGACTCACTGTTGCCCCTTTTGGTTGCTGGGAAAAAAACACCCACTGCAGCTGCAGGGCGTTAGATGTATTATAATAACTGGATACCAGAAACAAAATATGACACTTAAATGAATGTTGGTCACCTCGCCGTTGAGCCAAAAAAAGTTTTCTAGCTTCCATGTTTGCTTCTATAATGTGTAGCCCACTGCACATGTGCATTAGTGGTTTCCCTGCTGGCGCCACTCGCACGTTCCTGCTGCAGCTTTTCTAAGCTATGAGAAAGTTGTACAAACATAAAACCTTCACAAATATAAAACATTCACAACATAAAGAGTTAACACCTAGCTTTATTTTTCTATTTATTTTTTAAACAGGCTATTTTATAATGGTGGCCTGTGGGGAAGAACATCATTTGTGGCAGGCATAGTTGCACTCTGTGTTTCTGTTCTCTGGCCTCAGGAGGCAGTAAAGGGTCCACAATGAAGTCAGGAAGATGCCACAGTGAAAAACAGAGCTGAATTCTTTATCAGAAGTATTTTTGGTAGGGATGTTATCAACCAATTGTTAATCATTTATTTGCTGTTATAACAATTAAAAACAGATTAACTGAGGAGACAGAGCACAAGAGACATGCACTTTAACTGTCAGAAAATGTGGTTGTGCCACTAGACAGAGCCCATTAGTGTTAGATAGAGCTATAGTGCTACAGAGGTATGCAGCCTATTGATCAATATATACTACATGGTTCATCCAGCACATTGTGGTTTGTCTGAGATAAACCCATTGTTGTGCTCTAATAGCCATACCGTATACATTTTGCAGTGCCTCTGCTCAAGGGTTAAAAAGTCAATGATTTGACAAATTCCCATGTCCTCCTTGTGTGACAGTCATGCATTTCATATTATCTCATATGGTAATGCTCATTCACAAGTTTTAAATCTACTACGAATGGAATATTGAACTAAAGCTTGACTTTTCAACATTGCAATATCTGTTATAACAATTGCACATTTTCCCCAAATCATTCAGCCCTAGTAAATGCAATTTTCAGAGTCAAGCCATAGCTGTTTTTAATCATTCTCTTAGCTTGGGTTTCAGCCTGCTCAGAGCAACTTGTTGGCAGAAGCACACTACACAGACAGCAACAGTGGGTGGACTCAGAGGGCTTCATTAAGCCCTGATTGTTTACTGTTCATCATATGTGGTATTTTTCTGGCTAAACACAGATCATATCTGTGTACAGTAGGAACCAGAGTGTTTTAAATAGAAGAGTCAGAGTGAAGCGCCAAACACTTATTTTGAAACTTCTTGGAGGTGCAGCATCCTTTGGAGGCTGGCTATCAATGTGTCCAACTGTCACTAGACAAAGGACTCAGCTTTGTTGTACAGTACATATCAGCTGTGTTGCATCCGTAAGATCAGCTGACCTCTTGTGTTTTTTGCCCTATCAGACTTGTTTTTAGTGATGCTGCTGTGTTCTCAGATCTCACCTGTCGGCATGATGAGTACAATGATACCACAGCTGCTATAACTGATTGGTTAAGACCTAGTTGTAAAAATAAATAAATAAATAAATATCCTTTAAAGAAAGTGTGTGTGCTCTCTCTAATACCACATCACTAACCATTGCTCTGTGGTGAACAGTCCTGTGCATGTGTCTACGTGTTTGCTACATTATGTAATCAGGAAAAAGAAAATGACCCACTACGCAACTGCCCACTGACAACAGCTTAGATCACACACAGATTCCTTCTTACCCCCCCACACACACATACACACACACACACATAGACACACACACACAGGACAGGAGTGTGAGGATGCCACAGAGAGGCCATAATGTCAGATAATAAGAAGACAGAGGAGAAAAGAGCAGCAGAGATAAAGTGAGAGAGGACTAGATAACAAAGAGATGGACATCGTGGGTCAACTGGGGAGCTGACATAGAACGTGAAGGAACCACGTAGCAGACAGAGACGACGAAACTCTTCAGGGGATGGCTATGGAAAATGATGAACAGATGGAGGATGAAATAAAATTTTTCCTCATTACTCCCAATTTGTGAATGATGCATCCGAACTATTATCTCCACCTAATGATTTGCCAGCATCCATAACAATAATCGGTTCCAAACAATTAAATGAAAAGTGCTTCTGTATGGATCCACAGCACTCTGAGGACACCAAGCAGCTGGTAATCCCATTCACCATTGTGTGGTTGGTATAAATTATTAATGAGTGTGAAGGCAATTAAAAGCCATATTACTATTGAGCCAGGCGCCTCCACCCTCATTTGTCTTTTTGTAAAGCAAATTTTAATCTACATAGGTGTGCTGTGTGGTGTTCAAATATCTAAATTGAAAGCAGTATTTCAAACCAATATGAAACACAGTGCAGTCAGTATTAAAGCACCTATTAACAAAAAAGATTGAGCCTGGCAGCACATACACAGTATCTAAGTCATTATGTGAATAAATGAAAGTAATACCTGCTGAGCAAATGAAGACTTTAAAATGTCAATTAAATTGATTGGACTGCAGCACTTGCAGTACACCTGCGACATTGACTGGTGAACTAAATATTTATACGACAGGGGTTTTAATACTCGATCAATACACGATTGAACTGACTGGTATCGGCACAAACTTGAGCCCAATCAATTATTAACATCCACTGTCACACATGTTAAAAGAGAGAGCACAACACCTGGCAGGTCATTAGGGATGCAACTCTTGAATCATTTTTTAAATCAATAATTGTTACCAATCGATAATCAATTAATTGATAACACAATTTATGCATAGTGGATGCAAATCTTGTTGATATTGCTCTACTGGAACTTTACAAAATCTATGTAACATTAAGGGACAACTTGGATTTTTTTCTTAATGCATTGCAGAGCTATTCAGTTGTCAAGCGTATACGACTGGGACATCCCTTTGGTAAAACCTTTCCTGCATGCCATTCCCCTGCCTTCTTTCCTCATATGTCCTATCTATCTCCACTGCATATCTAATAAAGGAAAAAAGGCAACAAAAAGATATTTTAGCATGTGCCAACATTCATAGTTCTACTAATAACTACTACTCATCAAGCACCGCTATAACGTCACAGTTTTAGTTGTCCATTAGTTCAGTTTATACTGGGACACATCAAAAAGTTATCCCTGAATTTCCATCAGTCTTAACTCTACGTAGAAGTAAGTGTCTTTGGTCCACAAAGAAAAGTTGGCATTGTAAACAAACAGGAATTATACCAAATACCCAGTAGGCAATTTGAGGGAGGAAGAGGGAGGATGCCATCCACCTTATTAACCTGGCATCCTCCTTCTCCATCTCCTAGTAGTAGAGGCAGTGCAGGAGCAGAGCAGTTGTTTAGTTGAATATGTTAGTCTGGTCTGCCTGACTCATTGATCTTCTATCTGACTACAGCTGGTCCAAGTTAAAAATCTATGGCCCCAACCCTGGCTCTGAAATATCACCAGGCTTAATGTGCTGTGTAAATCCATGGCGCTGTCCATGGTGCTGAAGTAGCAAACAGATTTAGAATTATCCATTTTTCTCTCCGTTCAACCTTTCTGGCAGTTTTGTCATCGATCTATAATATTCTATAAACTATATGTGATAAATGTGCAATTCTATACTTAATTGTATCCTACACTCTGTTACGTAGTGTCACTCTTATAACCAAAGTTACAAGTAGCAACATTTTCACTAAGTGCAGTCAGTCAAATTCCAAGGCATCATGAGGTTCATGTCACTTAAAATGGCCCTGCTTGTAGTGTACTGTGAGAAATGTGAGAACTGTCTGAACAAATTCATTCTGCTGCATCAAATTTAAAGTTGTATCTACTCATTACTGTAAAAAAAAACTGTAGCTGTGCTCCCATTAGGGCCCTGTTAAATAACAAACCTCCTACTGCATATACAGTTACGTTATTTTGTTCATGATAGTGGTGTCCATCCAGATTGGAACATGCTAAAAGTTGTGCTCCAGTAACATACCATTATCATGCAAATAAGCTAAAGGCTAAATGTTAGCATTCTGATTTGCAAAAAAACTGTCTATGGAACAAATGAAGTACAGCCAGCCCGGTTCTGTACTGAGGTACAAAATCAGCCTTTTTCCAACTCATTCTACAGCTTAACTATTTCCACTTTGTTTGTTTAATCCCACTTTGTGCAAGGCTGAGCTAATGGACTGCTGGCTTTTATTCACTGAGTAGAGATGAAACAGTAATTGGGCTTCTCATCACCAAAGTGAATAAGTGTATTTCTCAAAATATCAAATATTTCTGTACATGACACACACAGTTTTGTTGGATCTACTAACATTTTGATGCAGAAAAATGAAGGTACTTTGTGGATGTAACACTGAAAAAACACATCTGCAACAGTTTCTGCTTAATGTGTTATGTATAATGAGCTTTACAGCCTCAAAGGGTTGAAGCACAATGAAAAAATCCTGCCTAATGCATTTTCAGTAATTTCTCAAGGATTTAAAACATGATTTCTTGGAAATAAATTTAAACAAAATGTGTTTTCATTTTTTAGCTTGGTTTTCTGTTATTTGCACATCCTATAATGCTTTCATTTCTCTTTCTTCTATTCATACTTTGTATTGTTTAATAGATGTTGTTTGTTTGACATTTCAAATCACCTGCTGCTGAAAAAGCTAATATTTGTAATGCTATGTGTGATCATAGTGGAGTGTTAGAGGTAACAAACTGTACGTACTCGTGGTGACCCCAGCCCAGCTCTGGGAGGTAGGGCAGCTTCTTGATCCTGATGATGGAGTCGTAGAGGGACGGCTGCAGGGACTGGGCCACGGCGTTGGCCAGGATCACCGCTATCATCACCGGCAGGATGTGGGAGATCTGGCCAGTCAGCTCAAACACGATGACTGCAGTGGAAACCGTGTGGGTGACCGCTCCCGACAAGGCTGCAGCACCTTTGGGTGGGGAGAGGACAGTGAGGTGAGCTAAACAACAGAGAGATAGTGTTTGGAAGCAATTGCTCAGATCAGTGGTTTTCAAGGTGGGACTTTCAAAGGGGCCTTTGGGGGGCTGAAGGGGGTGTTCAAGGGCATCATCCATCAAAATGAGAGACAGTTCAATACTAACATGATTGCAAAGAGCAATAAAACATATTTCTACTGCTCTCTAGCATAAAATAAAGACGACTGTTGATCAACCCCAATAACTCAGTAACTGACTGGTTGCTGATATTTATCACTTTTAAATCTCACTTTGCAGCAAAGCAGCTTTTTCTGAAAACAGAAATCAACTGACTAGTTTAAAACTTAATTTCATAGTAAATTCTTACTGGCAATTCCAAATTACTTCTGGTATTGAAACTTTTTTTTCCTTTCCAACTTCAGTGCAAACTGTTTCAACCACTGTGTTGGAGAAAATTATGTAAGGTCCCACAGATTTTCTTTCTTCTTTGCCATTGTGGTGCACCAAACCACAATGGCTGCATTACTGCCCTCTGAGGCTGGAGGGAGGAAAGCACCAACTGCTACTTGACAAGCGGTGAGAACCGTAGAAAACTGTATAAAAAAGACGTAGCCTCCTGGTCTGAAAAGTGAAGCCAATGCGGAAGTGCCTTAAAACCAGAAAGTCTGATTATATAGAAGTCTATGAGAAAATGACCCTACTTCTCACTCAATCTGTTACCTCAGTAAACATTCTCCTAACAAGTTTATGGTCTTCACCGCTAGTTTCAAGTCTCCTAGAATACAGCACAATAATTATTGAGTAAATGATGGTCCATTTTACAGTAAAGTAGATGTATTAGCAAATGTACATCTGGTTAGCTTTCCCACATGTGTTAAAGAGCAATACAGCTGCTTCCTGGAGCCTCCTAATTCTTCAGTACGTTTTCATACTGTGACCCAGAGTGCAGTACTTCACATTGTGGTTGCAGTACAACTAACATTAATAATGTGTGACTTCATGACTGTTATATCTTAGAGACTGCTGTAAGGTATACCACCGACATTGGGGCACAGGCCAGAGCTAGGTTATTGATAGGTTATTAAATATCATACCATATTATAAGCATCTTTATCATTTTTGAGTTGCACACTGTAGGTGTCCATAGTTTTCAGCTATACTACTACCAGCATGTGAAAAGTACTGGATATCAACATTAGTGACAATCTGTTCAGTACTACAACATTTGAGGTTCAGATCATAAATACAATATGCTGTATATATAACATTGTTGATCCAGTCCACATACTTCAGCTCAGATTCTGAGTCACCATCCTGTTATCAGTTTCCTTGACCAGACCAACATTTTCTCCTTCATACACTCTGAGCCCAGAAAACTAAATTCACATTCTTCTCCACACAATCTCCTCTCATATGCCCACAAGGCAAAAATCGACTTATTCAGCTAATTCAATCCAAACGGGAACCTCAATATTTCCAAATCTTTTTTTCCCAATAAAATGTCATGAAAACCGCAATATAAAAGCTGCATCAAAGCAGACAGAGCAGCATGGGGCTTCGTAAGCCTTCATACGAACAGAGAAAATGGATGAGTCCAATTCAAAGAATGAGATGAACACTGGGAAAAAAAAACAGTAGAGAATGAAAGCATTAAAATAAAAAGAGAAGGGAGAGGAGAGCAGAGCAGAGAGAAATAGATGGTGGGTGAGAAAGTCTAAAGGCAGGTTTTATTGTTCTTTCTCGTAACTTAATTAAGCCCGTGTATGTCTGCCTATCCCCCTCAGATAAATGCTACTGCTCGCTCTGCCCATCCTAACATTTAGTCCTTAAAGCGAGCTCCGCCGTGAGATGAAAGAGGCTCATCAGAGTGTCAGGCCTGTAAAGGGCTGAGTCATCAGCTACAGTGCACCACAACAACAACATCAGCAGGCCCAGAAAAACAGCCGCCACCAATCTGCAACAGCGGCATAATCAGCGCGGCTGTCAACAAGTAGCACCGCTGCATTTCTGAAGGATTATATATGTATATCAGACGTGCAGTGGCTAATTGGGAAACCAAGAAGCCAAATGTGACTCAGGCAAAAAAAAACAACTTAGTGAATATTTGGTGTATGTACACAGAATAGATAGGAGAGTTTAAAAGTATGAAAACAAATTGGAGAGATTGAGAGGAAAACAAATCATAGCTGATCAATAAAGTAAATGCAGCATGGCTTGAAAACGGTATTCAGAGGAGCAAGTTGTTGGAAGATACATTCAGCACGGTGAAACATCTTTCTAGAGTCGATGTGCAGAGTAGTGTGAACAATGCCTAGTTTGCAGAGGATGTATAAATGTAAATAGTAGAATGTAGAATGTGGAGCAACCAGTATTTTCAGTATTGGTAATATCGGGCAATGAAAAATGATCCCACAGTGAGGAAAAATGTGAGCAAAAACTACCCAAAAACTGCTTGAGGTTCAGAGGGTCAAAATAAGGACGGAATAGAATTTCTCTATCCAGCTACATCCATCCATCCATCCATTATCTATACACCGCTTAATCCTCTGTAGGGTCGCGGTGGGGCTGGAGCCTATCCCAGCCGACTCGGGCGAAGGCAGGGGACACCCTGGACAGGTCACCAGTCTATCACAGGGCTACACATAGAGACAGACAACCAAGCACACTCACATTCACACCTACGGACAATTTAGAATCATCAATTAACCTCAGCATGTTTTTGGACTGTGGGAGGAAGCTGGAGTACCTGGTGAAAACCCACGCTGCACAGGGAGAACATGCAAACTCCCCACAGAAAGATCCCAGGCGTCCTAACCGGGACGCGAACCGGGGATCTTCTATCCAGCTACATACAGTCATTAATAATTATCTCTCATTTAACCATTTCTGCATCATCCTCTGTCAAGCCAGTAACTTCTCATATTTGTTATTGCTTAGACTTGTGTCTAGCATTAAATTGATATATTAGTTGTCATTTCATAGTGAGACAGATGTGTCTACTACAGTTAAAAACTACCGTCAGTGTTTTTTGCATTTCATTTATAGACATTAGAACATAGTAAAAACAGAAGACGATATGGTTGAAATTCGAAGGAAAAGGGGGAAAATAAACATAAATAAATAATCCACCCTTTATTGATAATCTACAGTACATGCCCTGCTGTTGCTTCCAAGTAAAAAATAAATCATTTTCAGGACTTTAAAGATTGTACAATGAAAAAGCTACTACAATAGCTGACTTACAACTTAGCCACCAAGAAGGAACTCTATTTTTAAGAAAAAAATAAAAGTCTGTAACTAGAGTTTTTTGAGATCTGTCAGACTAAGCAAAGAAGATGAGGTGTCCACATAATCTGACTGGGATATAGAAAGAATTAAAGGCGTGGACAAATTGAAAATACATAAAGAATGAGTGTAAAATGGAGCGGAACAGGAAAAATTGGAAAGTGAAATGAGTCCGTAACTGAAGAGACTGATACATCATTTACATATATTCTCTTACTATATGTTTAAATGATTTATTCATGTATATTATTCAAACTCCTTTGCCTTTGTCACTTGCTTTTGTTCCATGAAGCAACAACACGATGTCTATTTCTTAACCAGAGTTTTGATTACTCAATCAGTTGCATTTCTGAAGTCCAGACTATCTTGTGGGATATAAGCACACTGTGATAGTTTGTCGTTTTGTCAGCTGGTGTCTGGGCTGCTTTGCTTTGTGAAGTTTATCCTAGTGATCTTGTAACTGCAACTCGATTCTGTCTCAAGTGTTTAAGTCTGATCATATCCCATGTCTGGTTTAATCAGGGTCCATTTAGAGGCTTAACTTGGAGGCACTGGGCTGTAGGAAATATTTATCTTGATTCGTTTTCTATTAGTAGTGGGTAGAAAAGTAAAAGCAGAAGCAGCGATACCTCACAGAAACATAATGAGAAGTAAGCAAATAAGATTCTGCATATAGCCTCCATATTGCAAAGACTGAATCATTTAGAAGCAGGATTCTGCAGGTGCCAAAATATTTGTTTTTGCGGCAATAAAGCACATTAGAAAATATTAGAAGAGTGGTCAAGAAGAGTGAACAATACAAAGCAGGAATGTGCCTTACCCACGACAGCGTAGCCTCCAGGCACTATGGGGTAGATGGTACCATCTGTGTGAATACCATCTGGGAACCAAGCTGCCATGCTCTCTCCAACCAGACGACCAAAGGCTGCCCCTGAAATGCAAACACACACAAGAAGAAACAGAAACTCACAATCAGTACTGGGCTTTTCATCAACTGGGGCCAGTAATTAACCACACTAGTTCAACAGCACTGCATTTTCTCCTCAGGAAAGAAAGCCAAAAAAAATCACTCTACCATAGGTGCCATTTTTGCAACTAGCTGCTGACATGTGTTTTTCCAATACTCTAGCATCACGTTTTTTTAAGGTGTGCACAGTAAATTGCAGCAACTTTGGCTTGAGACTAAGGCCACTTCAGAATTACCTTAAAGTGCAATGTGGCTTCAGAAGAGTCCTGGCTCCAACTGACTCCCATTCAAAAAGCATCAGCTTCTCTCTAGAAATACTAAGATGTCTCTTTATTTTTATTTTTTAGTTTAAAGTTGGGCCCTCTGATAAGCGTGCTGGTGGTCATTTAGGATATTACAGCTCCATTAATTGGATGTGAAAGAAAGAGTTAAAGAATAGGGTAGTTTGTTTGTTTGTTTTGTTTTTTGACAGACAGTATTTATGGTTAAGATGTTTTACTCATAGAATGGAAATAAAATGGCTCTGACAAATGAGGAAAATGCAGAGGCACCTTAAACCTGCATTCTTTTGACCAGCCAGCAGGGGACTCTAATTGGAAAGAGAAGTTTGATTGTATAGAAGTCTATGAGTAGATGACTTCTCACTTGATTTATTACCTCAGTAAACACTTTCCTAATGAGTTTATGGTCTCAGTAGGAAAATGTCAACCGCTAGTGTCAGGTCTCCTTCAATACAGCATGATGTTCATTTAGTAAATTATAGTCCCATTCAGAGTACAATAGGTGAAAAAACATGGCATGTTTGTATTTGATTCCCGCCATGCTGCACAGTGTAGCTAAAGTCACTAACGTTAGTCCAAGTATGGATTGGTCAGCGTCCCTAGCAGGCATATTTCCAGAGCATCCTTATTTGGAAGATTCTGTCTCCAAATCGAAAAGATGGCAACTCTGGACTTCCGACCGGCTCCAGTGCAAACCAGAAGGCATTGTAATGCCTCATTATCACAGAATCATTTTTGGCCCAACTCAAAGTGATTTTAGCCAGTGCCATATTTTTATTTACCAAATGGTCCAAAATGACAGGAAAATACATCGAGTTCTGTCAAATAAGGTAAAACAGACCCATTGCCTTCACTGTATGCTGACAGATCATACTTACTAACCCTCAAAGGTTCACGCTGAGCTGGGAAAAACCCTGGATCACTAAAAACACTTGTTTCTGTGCTCTCCTTTACCGTGTCAACTGCTCACTAAATGTGTGGGGATAATTACTGAATCTGTCTCTTTTGCTTCGCCAGGACAACATCATGACCCAGGGCCGGGTTTAAATCGGCTGTACAGTACATTCTCTGGAGGAGTCGCCGCTGAGATTTATAGTCTCAGATTATTAGCATGTTATCTTTAGTTGGCCTGGCTGATGAAGCCTAAAACAATGTCACATTATTTAAAGTCATCATTAAATGACTACTTATTATTTTTAATAATTAGCAATTTCTTGAGAGATTTTATTCAAGTATTAGCACACCAGTTTAACTCCATACCCTGGGGCTGATGAAAAAATGCCTGAACTATTCAAAGTCAGAATTAGGGAAGTTTTTCCCATCCTGCACACGTGGCATGAATGTTCTTAAATAACACTTTTGTTTCTCAGAGACACATCCACTGTCACTGTTCTAATACACTTGCACACACGTGGCCATTTGCTTCTTACCAATGACAAATACTGGCATGAAGGCTCCGCAGGGCACAGGGATGGTGGTGGCCAGGGCAGACATCCAGAACTAAGAAAGAAGAAAGAGGGACACGAAGAAAGAAAAGACATGAAAAGAAAGAACAAGGTGGCATTTCAATTAGCTTCAGAGCACCATCCGGTGTGGCCCTCGATGATAGCCAAGTTGAATCCTCTCGCAGCAGTGAGGAGGCGGCCATGCGAGGCTTATTGCTGAGGTTAGATTGAGCTGTCACTTTCACTCTTCATTTGACAAAGACCCTGAAATAAACCCTGGGTAATGAGCGGGCTCTGCTGATTGGCCGACACTGCACCAGGCGAGCGGAAGAGACTGCTAATTAGGAAAGACTAACAAAAAAGCGAAATGTCATCGCTGACAATGTGTGAGCATTATCGTCAGGTGTGTGTGTGTGTGTGTGTGTGTGTGTGTGGTTGTACCCAAGTTTGAGAAGAGGGTTCACAGATATGAGTCTTAAAAGGCAGACATGCCTGGTTTAGAAAAGACAAAGCTTCACTGACACTTGGAACATCGTTAGAAAGATTATCTTAAAAAAATAACACGTCCTCAGATGTTAAATTAGATGTCTCTTTAAATTTCCATTTAGGCTTTACACAGCCAGTATAATATCAGATGATGATCAGTTTTACAGTAAATATGTGATCAGTCCTTAGATCTTTGATGCTTGGGAATACTAAGTCAGTTTTAATACATAACCAGTGCTGGCCGAAGGTTGCTTTCACACCTGTATTTCACTTTATCTGGTTCAGTAGACAAAATGTATTGTTGCCTTCTTACAAACAAACCAAGAGCTGTAAACATGACGAGATACGGTTATGGTTGATATGTTCCATCTGACCAAATTCACATTGGTTTGACGATTGCTGATGTTACTTTCATAAAGTTAGAAGCGTCACATCAACAGCCCTCCAGGATGAATCCATTATTTTTGCGGTGGGAGGAACAGACCACTTGTTAACACACCCAAGTGTTCATAATGTTGAACTTACCTAACATCATGGAGACTGCTAGGTCTAACGTATTTAACAGGTACTGAATGTTTTCTCAGATTTGGCTCCAAACTAATGTCAAGTCGTCTGTGTGATGGTATTTTATTCAAACCGATGGCCAAAAAAAACAAGAGATCATATAGAAACAGCAGCTATCTTGTCTGTGTTATAGTCCTGAATAATTCTTGTGCTGAATCACCAGTTGATATTGTTTTGTTTTCAAAAATCATAGGAATATGGGCAAGTGCACACTTTAGTATAAAATAATAACGTTTAAATACTGTAATATGCTGTCAACACTTTTTTTTTTTTTATGTTGATTTCTAATTCATTTCGGTTAATAAGGCTGGTAGATAGAGCCCACTCACTGCGGCCCATTTATTTAATCTGGAAATAACCTGAAGATGTTGTCTTTTCCTCGGGACCAATCAATACGTTGAAGAGTAGGTATGATCTCAGTCGACCAAGGTTATCTTTGGTTAACTACAGCCCTACAAGACAGACTGATTGGCTAGACACAACAATCAGAAATCAACTACACAAATATAGTATCAGAGTGAAAAAATGAAGTAAAACTAATTGGACATTTAGACTGATTATCAGACTATTCATGAGACTAAATTAACCATTTTAAATGACACATTGAGTTTTGGAAAACAGTGTTTGGCATTTTTTGTGAATTAGACCAAATGATTCACAATTAATCAAGAAAATAATAGGCTGATTAACTGCTCTTTAGTTACATCTATGAAACAGACACTTTTACACATACACACACACACTTTCCAGCTACAGCAAACGTCTGTCCAGCCAGTACACTGGCAAGTAAACACAAACAGCACTTAAACTCAATGGTCAAAAATGTTGGAATAACTAAACACATGCACAGATGTGTATTCAAATACAATGGGAAAACGACCACATACACACACAAACATACTTTTTCCCCCTTGATCAACACTGCAGATTATTTTAGATGGCTTTACCTTCAATTAGGCCAACAGGACACTTCAATATACTCAGTTTATTCAGCAGAGGCACACAAACTTGAGGCCTTGTCACATTTAGTGTTTGCATGCGTAAAATGAGACGTATGAATTAGAGTATTGTACAAGCCATTACACAAACCTCATCGATGTAATAATCTCATGCTTTCAAATAGACTTTTTAATTACACTCATTGCTCCGTCTCTCTCCCTCTCTGTTCTGCTCCCTCTGCTCTGTCTATAGTTAGCTGTAATTAAGGCCGGCTGCCATGGTGACGTAATGGATCTCCTTCTGCAACCCTACACAGCCGCCGTTTTCACACCCTGCACAAACACACATATGTGCGTGGGTGTTCACACACACCCACACACACACACCATATAACAGACTCAGTGAGGAGAATCAGAGCTGAACGCATCCAGACACACAACCAGTTGAACACACAAAACAGGTCTCATGGAAAAACAAAACAGTCATGGGAATAATTCTTTAGCCTCTTCTTTCACTTCCATCTCTTACCCTCTAATTCTTTTCTCTTCCACCCAGCTGGTAAAACCTTCATAAGACCTAGGAAGTTTTAAAGGATCTAGAAACTCATAACAAAGGCTTAACTCTATGCCCGAGGCCATGAACTCTGAGGAGAGCATTGCAACGTGTGTGTGTCCTGAGATAGGTGTGGGACGTAATGTCTCACAATTATCAAAGCCACACTGAGAGGAGAACAGTGCAATCTAATCCAGCGCTAAATTTACAGTTAGCCATGAAACACAGTAACTGAAACCAGCAGTCACCTGAACTGTTCACTGAAACCTCTGTAGTGAAGCTGATCTAAGAGCTGGTAATGATGCTCTTAACGAGGCAGAAACACTGAACAATAATATGTTTTACAGAGTTGGTGGAACATGTGCCAATACCGCTTTTAAAAATTAGACTTTTGCAGCAGGGTTGCAAATGTCAAGTATAACAAAAAAATAATTTGTGCTGTGACATCTTAATTATCCCACATGTAACACACTCCGTTACATAAATTTTGTAGCATCTGTTTTCGTCTCAATTAGTTAAAGTTATTCTCCAGCAGACAGTTGTTTGAATTAAATAAACGCAGACAGCTTCGATGCAGCAAACACAGAAATTAGTGACAAAAACAAACTACAAAATCTGAAACTATTTGCTGATTTGCTTCCAGTATTTCACTTCATTTTATATTCATTATATTATATTCATTACACAATGTGTAATGATGTGTTACAATGGTCATAAACAATGATATATAGATTTATGTAGAGGCTTTACAGAGCTTTGGTTAAACATGTCTGATCTTTTTTTTTATTTTTTTTTATCCAAAAACACTGAGATTGGATAAATCTATGAATCACAAACATGGTTGATGTTGTGATCACACTATGGTCATGGTTGGAAAGATTTGTGTACAAAACTGACTTGGTAACAACTATTCAAAGATCAGACCACTTTGTTACAGTAATGTCATGGTAAAGGCCAGAAAACAAACAAAAAAAACAAACGAATCAAACAAAACAACAAATGGGCAACAGAAAAAGTCTCTACTGAAAATCAAGTTTTTTTTTTTAACTTGTTACCATCGAAGACACATCATGGGTAAAATAAGCAGTCATCACCATGGCTGAGCATTTTACCTTGAAACTGCAGTGTACTGGTGACTGTCTCAAAAACATGGATTTATACAGTCAGCTGGGGTTTCATACATAACAAATCTACCGAAACAATTCTGTCAAATTGCAGAGCGGGACTTTCTGTATCATTATTCTTCAGAATTCTTCCCTTTTTGTAGCGTGGAGTGGTGTTACACAGAGTTTTAGCAGAGTCATAGGTGAACAGCAGCGAGTTGAGAGGGATGGATGAAGAGAGAGGCCGAGTTACATTTAAGTAATTTTAAGGCCGGAATGGATTATTTTAATGGAAAAACGTATAAATACATCATTCTGATACACGGAGACAAGTTTTTAAGGATCTAATCAACGGAGAGAGCATTAGAGATTTTTCTCTGATGTGCTCTGTTGTATTGAACTCTGACCTCCTCTCGACTTTATTGGTGTGTTTTAGCATCACCTGACTGCCTGACTTGCTCTTGTCATAATAACTATAAACATCTGCCTACCTATATATTGGCATACACATAAAATTCCGGGATGCTTGCTGCTGCTCTTATTGAAAAGACTCAGGAAGTTATTGATCCACAGGATTGACAGAGCAGTACATGAGACTGAAACATTACAAAGCAAAACGGATTTAACCATTTTATTGTTTGAGCATTTTAGTCTAGACTTCAGAACCGAATACTTTCATACATAATCTTTACTTTTTGATTAAGCCACTTTAATATGTATGTAATCTAATCCAACACTCAGTGGATAAAAGGAAAGGACACCTGCAGACACATCTCCAGGCTCTCCTTTATGTACATGACAGTGTATCTGAACCAGCTGCTTGTTTACTCATAATAACATGGTAACACACACTTGAAGGCAGGTGAGTGTGACAGGATGCTGCCTGCAGTTTCTTCTCTGTCCTCAAAGGAGAGGAGCCTTAACCATGGCAACTGCATTGACGTCTGCAAAGTTACAGTTGCCCCTGGGTTCCCCTCCAGGTTGCTCAGGGTTGCCACGGAGATGGACTAATGACATGACCCCCTCTGGCTGTAAATCTAGGTCCACGTGTATTTAAGCTGCATTGTGCTGTGCTTACTGTTAGAAGCAAGTACCCAGTAGTAATGTCACATTGAAGTTAATAACCTGTCCTGACGTTTTACTTAAAAGTACACAAGTATTATCAGCAGAATACACTAATATCATCAAAAGTGAAAATGATGCTGAGTTGCTACTGTAGATCAGACAGGACACTTCGTCAGATTTTAACCATTTATTTCAGACTGACATGTATGTTAAAGTTTGGCGGTGACTCTGCTCGAGTGATACTCTGAAACGATCTGCGCAAGCATGACACAGTCAACCCCTGAGATCACAACCCCTGAGGCAGAGCCTGATAGAAACATTGTTTTTAAAAGAATATAGAATGGACAGTCTAAATAGGAAGCAATCTATACATTCACCGATTTGTCTTATAACAAGGAGGAGGCTGGGGAGGAGGAGGAGAAAGCTGATGATTGTGAAGGCTGATGCAGCGGCGATAAGGCGAGCACAGAGCAGGCCGAATGCATGAACGCTGCCTCATTTATAAAGGCACGCTAATAGGGAGGAGTGGACTGACTATGAGTACGATTGGACAGGCTAGACCTTGTGACTAGCCTGACTACGTGCCTGTATGAACCAATGCGAAGCTCAATTTGTTAAATAGCTGGTCAAGCAGAAGTGGAAGAAAATGGAAATACTAAAGTAAAGTACCTCAAAAGCTACAGTAATTGCACCTAACTCACACAAATTCTTGGACAAAAGATTTTTGTGCCACATTTTCACATAAATTATGCCATAGAAAGCCTGCTTATTATATGCCTGCTTAAGGAAGAACTCCAGTCCATTTTAACCTGCTGCATTGCCCATTTATACTGGATCTCACAACAGTGGATATTGTGTAATTAGCTTACTTTCATTCATTTATCTCACGCGATTTATGGGTTTTTTAAGGTTTTCAAATACCTTTTTGTAGTTGACAGTTTCGACAGAACTCTTCCGTCTTCTTCAGAACGTCATCCAGATGTTGGGTGATGACGTGCCTTATCAGCTGATGTTACTGATATAAGATAATATATGATGATAAGGCACGTCATCATCCGACATCTGGATGACATGACAAGCTAACATGACACTTATAGACACCATAGCCACATTAACAGGAAATGAGTCAGGTTGAAATAAATGGGAATGATCCTAAATTTCCATCATGCTAACAGTATGCATTTTGTATGTTTATTTTATTTTTTTTTCAAAGATTTATTTTTGGCCTTTTATGCCTTTATTGGATAGGACAGTGGATAGAGTCAGAAACAGAAGAGAGTGGGGAAGGAAATCGAATCCGGGACAGCCGCTACGCCACTGCACTTATACAATTCTACAATTTCATTTAGCAAATGCTTTTATCCAAAGCGACGTACATAGGTAGGTAGGCGGGGCAGCATTAAGGACCTTGCCTAAGGGTCCTCACTGGATACCTGCACCCTGACAGGGATTTGAACCACCGATCTCCCATGCCAAGGTCTGGGGTGTTAGTCACTGAGCTATCCAGCTGCACTTGGGTCACGCAACATAACCATTAGGCTATCGGGGAGCCCCATGTATTCTGTATGTTTGATTTTTGTCTGTAGATTTGTATCCACCTTTACCTATACTCCTCTTGCTCTGAAAACAGCAAAGTACCGTTCCAGTTGTGCTGTATCTACCACCTACAGCACAGTGTCTGGCTTTGTTTGTTGAGTAGTAAACAATCAAACATTAGCTGCTATACAGTATTTAGTGCACAACCACACTGTGCATCATATATACTGTATATAGGGGGCATAATATACAATATAATGTGCTTCCATGATGGTTCACAGTGCCCCCCTTATCAACAAAAATATTTCTGCTGGGCACGTTCATTCCCCCTTGTCCATTACTATAGTGTAGTTGTCTTAAAAACGTAGGTGGAACGTGAGTCACTGTAACCTTGACTCTGGTGCTTCCAGCATCCTGTTGGTCTTGATAGTTTCTATATAAACAGTATATAACAACAACTGTACTTCTTAATGTGTTAACCTTTTTTCTGATACATAACTGACAAGACACTGCATCAACCTCTCTTCATCTAAACCTTCTTACCCGACAAAATTACCATGATCCGATCTATAACTCAGTGGGTGTGTGTTTTTACAAGGTTACAACTCTGTCCTGCTGACACACCTCACGCTAAGGTTTAGAAGGCCTTCAAGCTGAAGCAGGTGGAGTGTTTTCATGTCTGATTCCTTGAGCACTTTTCAAACTGACATAGCACGACACCATAATTGAGAGTTGATCGTTTTTGACGAGACACATTAGCATTTCCGAACATATTTCTATTCCTTTTATTTGCTCTATTACTATTTATGTCCTCCCATCTATTGCTGTATCCAATTCTTTGCAGCAGCAGTGACTCACTTCCCCCGGAGGAATCATTAATTTTTCATCTAATCTAATCTAATGTAATCTACTAAGTGTACATCTCACAGAGGTAGAGCACGGCCATCAAAATTTATGAGGATCCCTGACCTCAAACTGAAAGGGGACTTCGATAAACCATAGAAGCAAGTTGAAGCCTGTAGGCAAGAAAACCAAGCCAGGACTCGATTGGGTTGTTGGTTAAAAACCTTGGAATTTCTTTTTAAAAAAACAAGTGAAAAAAGCGAACGAGAGAAAAAACTCACATGAAATCCTCTTGCATTAAAATCCAATTAAAAAATTCTTAATGAGCCACATGAATTTTGACGGTGGCTTTAATGAGACTTATAAGTTATGGAGCTGCTCCAGGGCTTTACTATTTTTGAAGAAATAAGTAATTAGTTAATATATGCAAGTCAGATTTCATCAGTGGATATCATTATTAATGTGTTTGCTCAACAAAAATACTAACAGCTGCCTTTTTAAAATTCTAGTTCGCGACG
>OMNN01062608.1:0-14965 GCA_900302755.1 Chromis chromis | reverse complement strand
CAATCTCCTCTTTGAAAATCACCAGGCTGAATCCAGGAAAACCAAAGGCTGTAATTAGACAGAGCCTATACAGCCTCACTTTGAATGCTGTGTGTGTGTGTGTGTGTGTGTGTCATATGAGATTCTGGTGTGTGTGTGTGTGTGTGTGGTGTGTGTGAGAGAGAAAGAGGACGTGAGTCAGTGCATGCCCACAGATAGAAGATGAGAACTGCTAAATGAGATTTGATAGGTGGGTGATTAAGGTTAGAAAAGTGTGTGCGTGTGTTTTGTTCCTCACCTATATGCCACCTACGGAACACGGTGCATCTGTCTTTGGTAACCTTATACCTGCACAGGAGACGTGCACATGCACACATAGACATGGGACGGACGTCACACGGAGAGGAATGACGCCGAGAGCGGACAGCGGGAGGACAAGACTGGCACACACACACACACGCGGGAATGAGATAACGGATGGCTGGGTTTCATCAAAAAAACTTGATTCAGGCAAACCCACTTTATAAAGTAATCAAAATTGGCATTTGACAGTCCTTTTTTGAGATATGGTGAGAGACAAAAGGCTGAGAGATGGTCTATAATCTTATGCTGAGCAACAATGACAGTGAGTCAGTTTCTGCCGTTACTACAGTCACATAATCAGTCTGTGGGCTTACATAACTTTGACACTGGAGCCTTTGGTCAGTGCTGGATACCTGTTTCACTGTGTGTTTTTAACTTCATTATACAGCGCATCGTTTTCCTAAGTTATATGTTGTTATATGTAGTGTTGTGTAGTGTTGCCTCTTTTGGCAAAAAAGGGTAATAATAGAATACCATGTGTTTACTTTATTGATTCTACTTGGTTGGCGAATTGGTTTGAATTTTAAGGATCTATCTGTGGGATTTTAAACATCTGACTATAGTAACTCTCAGTGGTAGAAAATAGAACAAAGCACATTATAAAGTAACAGATGCACCAGTAAACAAACAGACAATAAAATCTCTGCACAGGGGATTTAAGTAGGACTGTAACTTCTGCAGGGCTGCAGCATTTGTGGCTGTGAGTGACAGTAATGAGATAATGGTAAATCCTGGAAAGTGGTGTAAAAGACTTGGTAAGCGACTGTATGAAAAATACTAGGATGGGAGCAGGGAAAAATATTGTTTTTCACTTTAAAAAAAAAAAAAAAAAATGCAACATCAGAACTCTGTCACTTTAGCTAAAAGTGCACTCAGAATTTAAGGTGGTGTATTCTAATTTAAAATCTAAATATATTATCCCCAGACTTGTGTACGCATCACCAATAGAACTGCACAATAGAAGTAGAACCTGCTAGAATTATGGTAAACATAATAAGATGATGTGCCCTTTTGTCCAAATATTTCAAGAGCTGTCTGTGTCAGTATATATGAGACATTTTTGACACATATTGCTTCAATGTAGTTTTGCCATCTGTTGAAATGCCCCAATAAAGTGAAGGTGGGAAGACTGCATTGGTGTTGGTGCCCCACAAGGCCCAGTATAAATCTTGTGGGAACGAGTTTTAACTTCGGTCAAAAAATAAAACGCTAAACTGTTAGAAGTTTAGTTTAAAAGTTTAGCACTAGTCAGAAAGATGGAGGCAACAAATGAAGCAAAGCAATGCAAGTTTCATATTTGAACAAATGTGCAAAGTTCTGATACACATGGGCACACATATGCCACCTCTGGTTTGAGGTGACGTAGCTGCTCTGTTCTCCCCAGTCAAAGTAAGCTCTCCTTCAAAGATAAAGCATCCCCTCTGGCACATATCAAACAAGATACTACTGAAAAATGTATGAAATGTGTGTTTACTGCCCTAGAATAACTGGAATTCTTATGAATGTAATCGCTATTTTGTAACATGATAACCAGAAGGTCTGCATCTCTTTATTAGCTCTATTCAGTGAAACAATGTGTTTTCCCTGTGGGACAGGAGAAGACACAAAATCTATAGAAATCTATACTGTGGTGGTGTGAATGGTCAATGGTGTTTGCGGGTGCAGGCGGTGGTTATTTCGATTGCAATTTGATTTGCAATATAATTCTTGAAATCAAGCTTCAGTTTAATATTCCCTGCGCAACATGTGAGCATTACAGCACATGAGCTACTATTAAAAGCGTTGACTGTCACACAAGGAGGACGGCCTGGGTCGACACGCTGCATAACGTCGATCCTAAATTGCAGCCTTTGTGATTTGCTAATTGCATTGTTTCAAACCGCGGCTTAAGATTGATTAATTGTTCAGCCATAGTGGAACATGCTCACTGCAGGAGTGGGCAGTAATGGTCAGAAATCCAGTGGGAGTGGGATAAAGAAGACAGTACTGCAAAGGGCTCCAGTGGGAGCTGCTAAAGCATCGAGACACGTGTCAGCTGGAGATAAAGTTACAAATCACTAAAGACCCTCCACCATTCTGACAAGAAAATAAAAAACCACATGCACCCTTCTCCAAACCCACCTCCCCCCAGTGGCAGGTACTACGCAATATAGAAACTTTAAGTCATCAGCTAAAATGATCCACCATTACCTGCTGTTTATGTTCGATCTGGTGAGGCCATGCAACTCCTTAGTGCTAGATGTTGTTGTTTTATTCCTTAAGAATGCAACTTTTGATTAACATGCAAAGGTTTAAACTAAAATATGTGTTAACATCTTCCTCTGAGCTGTTTTCGTATTAAATGGTAAATGGTCTGCACTTATATAGCACCTTTCTACCTTAGTGGTACTCAAAGCGCTTTACAATGTGTTTTGCATTCAGCCATTCACACACACACATTGACACAGACTTCCATACAAGGTGCCTGCCTGCCATTGGGAGCAACTTCGGGTTGAGTGTCTTGCCCAAGGACACTTCGGCATGCGGAGGGGTTGGGGATTGAACCGTCAACCTTTTGATCAGTGGACAACCCGCTCTACCACCTGAGCCACAGATGCCCGTATTACTGATTTAATATTTTGTACATTTGCAAATGTGTCCTGTATATGAGCTTTTGTTACCTAACTAATTAACTTTAGTTTACAAAAGTGCTTTTCATATGAGCTTTGCCGTATAAACTTGTATTAAATGTCAAGTACAGTAAAAGGTACAGTTTAGAGAGCCATATCTCAAAATACTTTGTTCTTCCCCCACACACATACCCACCATAACCTACTCTGCACCCACTCGCACTTTTGCAGCGCTCTCTTTGTGTACTTTACTTGCTGTGTGAAGTTCAGCACACTCACACATTCACACACACTCAGCTCTTGATGCAGTAAGGGGAGATTTATAACCTCTGCTTTTTTTGTTTTGGAAAAGGACATTTCATTTCAGCCGAGCGGCGCAGTCCAAATAAATAAAGGTTACATAAAAAAAGGCCAATCTAATCACAACACAAACAGCACTCTGCTCCAGCAGCGCAAACAACAGTGGCCTCTTCTCCTTAAAGAGAAACAGGAGGATGGGTGGTGAGACATTGACATTTTGTCTCATAGGAGAAAATGAATATATTGTAACTATTCAGCTTGTTTACTCCACTGAGACTAAGAGTGCAGTGGCTTGGTTCCAATACTTTCTATCACACTGCTTTTTCCCTTACTGAGACCCAGGAGAGTTCAGCCAGAAGCACTTACTGATAGCTTTACTGCATGTCCTCCTCTGCCCTCATGCCTCTTACCTCAGCACAACAGCAGGGATCCAAACATTATTTATGAATGCACGTTGCTTTTTAATTTACCTCAGTTATACCGACTTTCACAACTCTTCTTAATATTTTCTCTTAGCGGTAACATTAGTCTTGAGGTTTGCTCTTTGTTACGTGTGCTTTTCAGTCCCTCACACTTTGCATCTCTTTCTGTCTCAACACCTGTCACCGATGAGCGGTGTGATTAACTCTGTGGGATAATCTGGGACAGCGATCGTGCTACACCGAAACCAGAGCAAAGTGGCCGCTAGCCACCTGCCAAGCTGTATACAAGCCAGCGATGCGTCACTCCAAACCCAGATAGCACCACGATGGAAAGCAGCCCCTATTCTTAATGTATTATAAA
Organism: Chromis chromis; assembly: GCA_900302755.1. Taxonomy (NCBI): domain Eukaryota; kingdom Metazoa; phylum Chordata; class Actinopteri; family Pomacentridae; genus Chromis; species Chromis chromis. The sequence goes on along the minus strand of OMNN01062608.1, from coordinate 10,931 downwards.
TAGATCTTGTGTGTTGCACCTTAGGCCTTCAGAGACGACAGACAGGCAATGCATAATCAGAATTTAAGTTATTTTAATGTGGATATGTTTATGCTTTGCATTTTTAAAGACATCCTTAGGTTTGACTCAAGATTTTTCATCTTCATAACAGGTCCATATTGTACATGCTATATCATGGACGATGAGCAAAATGAGTGGTCAACACCACCCCTGAGCATTTCTACCTTAAAGTACGGAATCAAACAGCCAGGGATTCATATGTAACAAACAAGAAGCAATCCTGTCAGTTTGTAGGGTGGGGCCTCTCTATTCTTCTTCTTCTGTAGAATTGTTTTTGGTTAAAAAATCCATCCATTATCTATACACCGCTTAATCCTCTGTAGGGTCGCGGGGGGGCTGGAGCCTATCCCAGCTGACTCAGGGCGAAGGCAGGGGACACCCTGAATTTAGAATCATCAATTAACCTCAGCATGTTTTTGGACTATGGGAGGAAGCCGGAGAACCCGGTGAAAACCCACACTGCACTGGGAGAACAAACTCCACACAGAAAGATCCTGGGAAGGCGGGGACGCGAACCAGGGATCTTCTAGCTGTGAGGCGACGGTGCTAACAACCGAGCTAACGTGCAGCCCTGGTTAAAACATGAAGAGCTGAATTACTCCAATACCACAGCCTGTCATTGTGTAGCACAGAGTGGTTTTAAAGTCTTTGAGCTGAGGTATAGAGGAAAAAACTTTTATACACATAACTTTGATAGACAGAGATGAGTTTTTAGGGTTTAAATTAAAGACGGGAGAGGGGAATATTAAATGAAAATAAATCATGATTGCTGTGGTTGGGGTTAGATAGCATCAAATCAATTCAAATCCATTTTAACTAGGCTTAGCTTTTGAAAGGTATGACTTTCTAAAACTTTAGGATCTATAATCAGCTTTTGCTGGTTGAGAAAGCAAAGACAACAGATGGGCAGCAAAAGGTATGAAATGAACAAACGACTAATGCTAACTGACAATGACGGGTCAGTTGTGGCAACACTGTCCCTCAGAAATGATGTCGCTATACAACTTAACTGTATTCTCATTTCCATTTTGAAAGGAATGCATTTTTTCCCCCTGAAAGCTGCGATTGTGACATAGTGGTAATTGCTTTTAGTTTATAGGATCTACAAAGTCTGCATAAGAAGGATGATGGCATGAGTCAGCAACATGACTTTGACCCAGGAGACCAGGATTCATGTCCTGTGGGGGTTCATTATTCTTATACTTAAGTTTTGGTACTCAAGAATGCAGTTTAGTTGTATGGTAATGTCATTTTAGGGACACGGGGCTGGGTGAGGCCTACGGTACTTTTATACTTACATTTTCATAAGCTGCTCCTCTCAGTACTTTTCTGCGCAGCTATAACCTATACCTAATCACTCCAGAAAACTTTACTGAGGAGATTCTTTTCAAATTCTGTGATGTGAGATCAGTGGAGATCTTTGACCTACAAAACCCACGTGGTCACAGAGGGGTGTTACTGATAAATTCTGCCTGAGCACAGACACGGTTTTTATAAAGAGCACAAGTTTCATTTTACCTCCTGGCGAAATTAACACTAATTAAACACAGGAATAGAATCTGCCACTGGTGGTATTTATTTAAATTGGCAAAAGCAATTGTCCAAGCTAATAAAGAAGTGAGATTAGAAGTAAAAAGTTTGATAAGAGATATTTGAGCTTTTCCCCAAAATTGAACTGGCTCGTACAACCCAACCCTAACTGTACTTTACATGTGATAATATCCTCATAACCAAACGTTATCTGTAAAGCTGGATTCAGCTCTTTTAATCGAACACCTTTCATTTGACCTTTATTATCAAACAGGACAGATTGAGGGCCCATCGTTCACACTGGCCCGGCCAGCGTAAAGAGTAACTCTGAGGTACGAATATATCTCTGTTCCTATATTTTCACATGGATTCACTCAGCGATACAGCATCAAAGAGGACCCAAACTTTAAATGGCCTCCTGGGAGCAGAACTTTGTAACACAGTGAGGGGGAGATAGGCCACGTTCCAACATTTTTTAAACATGGTCTCCCTTTGTTCTTTACCAGTGACTAAAAAGATGGGCTCTGTTCCAGTACTTTCCCATTAGCTCAGGTCCAGGGTTGAATAAGAGGAGCAAAACCCCTCCCATTTAGATTATGTTCATGTTCAGTTCACAATCTCAAGATTTCCCTTCATTTTAACTGCATTGCAGCCACAAGCAGCTGCTGTATATATGAAATTTACATACTGCAGCAGCAGACATATTACGAAACAGAAAGGAAAGGAGAGATATAACAATGTATGTGTATAAGGATTAAAAAAAAGGAGGGAATACCCAGGAGGAAAACAGTTTTCATGACATGAACATTTGCCTCACTAGCTGGTATGCGTTTATTGAAATAAATGAACCTCAACTGTATTTAAAAATGCTCTTGTCCCCTACCTTCATGACGATGAAGAGGACCAGTGTGACAAAGACATTGAGTTGTGGATGTTTCCAGGCTTGGGAGTGTCCGATGTAGTCAAAGTCCTCAGCGATGCCCTGTTTGGCCCACGTCCGGTTGTCCAGTAATGTCACCAGAGACTCCTTCTGGGTCAGCTACAAACCACAGGGGGTGACATTATCAGCATAGGCCAACAAGAGTGACATACTGCAACATTTATTAATGTAGGTTAGTGAACTGAGTCAGTGTATTCATTCATTAAAAGTAAACTTGACCTCAAGTTTCAATATCCAAAAGCAAACAGAACTTTAAACACTTTAAACACTAAATGTTGCTCTTAAGTGCTAAACCCCAGATCACACGTTCAGTCCTCAGTGCACATACATGTCATATCAGCTGGTTTCAATGAGGATACAGTATATAGATCACCAAGTGTCTGGTGTACAATGGTTCATCATAGGATAAAGATAACCAGTTGGAACAACTTTGTATGGATTTATAGTGTAGTGTACCGTTCTCTTGGTGTACGCTACTCATCCACTCGCTCCTTTTTTGAAAAATATGGTGAACGTTGACTCATCTGACTATATCATTTTCATCCACTTCTCTGTGGCTTTTGCACCAATGCAATCTCAAATGAACATTCACGTTTGTAATGAGGGTTTCATGCACTGCAGCCCTTCTATAGGTAGTTGTCAATGGACTGTCTGATCATGTCCTGCACTGACATTCTCAGTCATCTGAGAAAGAGTCGCTCTTCTCTTTTTCCTTTCACACTGCACTAATGCACCTGCATCACGGTTATTAAATGTGCTGTTGACACAATTTCTGACCCTATTCACTGACATCTTTTACATTCTTATCATGAAATATCTGTGGAGCAGTCTTTATGACTGAAGCTCCTGCCATCTGTGCCCCAACAATAAACTTCTTTCAAAGTCTTTTTCTCTTGTCAACCTGATACAACATCAGAATCAGCGGGGCCTACTTAGCATTTCTACATGCCAGGAAACATGATTAGATGTTAATGTCTTAATTGTACCATGCAGTGCATCTAGGTGGAACTATGTGCATTTGTGTGTTTCTCTAATCATTTATTCAGGTTTGTCCTTTGTCACTCGTCTGTATTTCATCTAACACTCACTAAATTTGATACACTACCATTTGCAAGTCATTTGTTTTACAGTAATCCTAGCTGTTTTCTGGCAATCACAAATGTGCTGCTGTATCATCTACAGGAAATAAGTATTTATTTTGAGTTGTCTGGTAATGACCATTTTATTTTAAAATGGAACATTGATTCAACTCAGTAATGTGAAATTAGCTAATACGCTGCAATTTGTTTTCAGATGTTTTCAAGCTCTGTAATGACAACAGAACCAAATCTATTGTGAAATATTGTAATACAACAGACATTAGATTTGCCTAATTGGCCCACTATTATTTCAAATTGATGTATGCAAATGTATATTCAGCTGTGTCTTCCAAATTGTTCACAGACCCTTACTTCCTCCCGATCCATTAAGCTTGCGGTTAGCCTGTACTATTCTCCTGCCTGTGACAGCTTGTTGATATGCAAATGAAAGAGATGACTTAGATGTTCACCTTTCTTTTGCACTGAACTTGCACCAAGTTTTGGTACAAGACTTGAGTTGAGAGAGTCCCAGCAAGGGAGGGGATGGGTTCAAAGTGTATTAAAAGATATCACTGGATATTTGAGCTGTAAGATATCAGGCAGGAAGTGAAGGACAAATTCATCTGCAGTTGCCTAAAACCCTGACTAGATATAGACACTGGTGCTGATAATGTTGCCCACAGCCAAAGAAATGATGATTGAGGAGTGTACGAACAAGACAGAGGGATATGAGATACAGACATTTGAGTATGCACTCCGGAGAAGAGCTTTAGGAGGAGTGGGCCAGCGTGGGCAGATTTAGAGCTTCAGAAGCCTGACTCACCCTCTCATTAGGAGCCAAGACCGAGCAAGTGTGTGTGTGTGTGTGTGTGTGTGTGTGTGTGTGTGTGTGTACTATATGTGTGTATAAAGCCCAAGGATGCACAGACTATTCCTTTTTCTAATTCTGATAATTAGACAGATGAAGGGGGTGAAATTGGAGAGAAGACACACACGCACATGCACACACACACACACATACGCACACACACACACTTATGAGTCACCCTAGGAGCAAAAGGACAGCATGCTCATCCAAATCTCCAGTGTACACAGATGACACACAAACACTCACAAGCACATTTGAACCTGTGCTGCTAGTATCAAAAAACAATCACACTCTGGCATGAATGGTAATCAGGCTGTTATGTTAACAATCTAACGATCTGAAATGGCTCAGCTGCTCTGTGCAGCTGCACACAGACCACAACAACACAGTGCAACATGTGTAACATATAAATCATGCTTAGAGGAGCACATAAAGTTCTGACGGCAGTTTAATTATACTAAATCAAGACATTAACATGAGTTGGATGAGCTCATTCATTTGGTCTGGTTGCAATGCAGTCATGTAGCTAAACTGAACATACATTTCTTCTCTGCAGTCTGCACTTTATGTTTCGCTCATTCATTTCAGTTACACATTTATTTCTCTAGAGAGACAGTAGTGGTTGCAAATGCAATCAAATACTCAATCTATAAATACAAACAAGGTTTGCAAATGTATGATTTGTGGGTAATTTAATGGTGTTTACAAATGCACTATTCATTCCACAGATAAACGATTTGAACAAAAAAAAAAAATCCAACTTGAATAATTATCAGTAATACATCCATATACATTCAACCTAGAGTTCATAGACCTGGACAATTTGTTTTTGTAAAGCTTCCTCTGTCTGTCAATATCTAAATACATGTTTGACATCCTTTTGCATTAATGTATATACTGTTAAATGTATACACAGTGACTTTTACAGCCTCTGATCCATAACTGTGTGCTGCATTTAGGTGCTTGTGTGAAACTCATCCGTACTTTCAGGACAATCATGAAATTTCAAAAAGGGAAAAGCACCTTCCTGGATTTTTTTATGGAACACATACGGAATATTCCACAGTGATGTGGCTTTAACGGTTTCATCCACTGATTCTGCTGTTTTTGTGATGTCCATAGAGTATATATAAACATATGTGGCTGGCTAACATTACAGCTAGATGGCCAACTTCTTCTGGTGATGTGCTGAAAACCAAACATCAGAGTTTTCCACCAGGACATAAAGGCACTATAGACTTATAGATCAGAAACCATGAAAAGAGTTTTAAAGTCCATTAAATATCCATTTACAAGTTCATAATTTTATATGTAGGGTCAACTACAGAAGGTGTTCAAATCATATTATTATTTACTTTATTTTGCTGCTGTGCCTTTTTTCACCCTCTGTCTGAAAAGTTCTGATTTAGCTCCTGTCTCTTTAAGGCCCCACTCCTGAAAAGCCCACTCTGTTCTGATTGGCCAGCTAGGTCAACAAAAGCAAGGTAAAACTGGTTATGTACTGTAACCCCAGAACTGTGAGTGCAGGCAGAGAGCCGTAGCTCTGGGGCTGCAGGGAAAACGGCTCATTCTTTGTTTGAGGGTGTTTTAGCTATGTGAATGCATTGCATGGTGATGTAAATAAATGATGCAAGAAAAGCCCGGACTTTAAACGAGACATCTCAGGCTGGTAAGGGGCCGTGTTTTCTGTGGGGGCAAATAACTTTTAAGTTTGTAAGTTTGCAGATTTCTTTATATGCACAAAAAAGCTATAACCTACTAAAAGAAAGGGAATACCACCAGGAAGCATAATGTGGGCTCTTTAAAACTCCACATAGAGATGGATTTTTACTTATTTATGTTTCATATATTTTACGCCAAATTTTATTAGCTCTATGAACTTTGAGTTAAGAATGTAAATTACTGATATCTGGTATGGTTATGATGTCTTGATGTATAAAACATTTTTTTTGTTCAGACTGTTTGGTATGTGTTTATTGGACAATGTATCCTACACCATACAGCACACAACACCAACACAGTCTTGGTTTTATTTTTAGAGCACACATTTGTCACCATTATTGAAACTACTTTCTCTCCATAAAAACCTTCCCTCCAACGTGACTAAACTTCCTGATGCTTTAAATGCATCAAAAATGCTGCACACTCACAGCTACAGTGGTGTTTCCTTCTAATACTTACTCATGTTGCACACACATATTGCAACACAAAAGCAATGCTGTGAATACACAACATATATGGATTAAGTCAGCACATGATGGGCCATAAAGCCACAGGCTTTCTCTCGCATCCACTGCTGTTGCACAGTTTATAAATAATACAAATACTAGTATACTGTATGTTAAATGGGTGTGGGGAACCTACCTTTCCAGCCATGAACTGTCCAAATCCAGGAGGAAATGTTAGCGTGGAAATGAGTAAAGTGACCAGTGCTGGGTACAGCAGACGTCTGAAAAAGAGACAGATAAAGAAATGTAAGGTGGCAGACAGAAAGAGGAATAAAGAGAGGAAACACAAAACAGAAACAATCGATGTCTGACACAGTTAAATGAGCTTATTGACAAAGACGTGTTTTCTTTGCTTGTTATACTCCAGTGTACAAGGCGGCACATTCATCAATACATTAAGTCAACTAAATCATTCATGTTAACACTGTTTCAGAGTGGGCAAGTGAGTAAGTAAACACATCACTAATTAATGAGTGTGGTGTTTGTGGAAAAATGTTTGTTTAGTTGTCAAGTTAACCTTTATTTATACAGTGCAGCTTGATACCTAGACGACGTGGTAAGAATACACTAGGTGCTCCTTTATAGCAACGCCTGTTAAAAGTTACAGTAAAATTACAGAACATGAGTATTATACATTTCTGTGCATGACCTTTGTAAACAGACTGTGAGCTGAAATTAATGCGTCACAAATATATGACAACTGTACATAAACCTGACTGGAATTACCTCCTCCATCATCTTATCTGGTATCTGTCATTTAGAAGCAATCCAAAAGTATGTTGCATGTTGGCTCTAGTGGTGGCTGGGTGCAGTTTTGTGAGAGTATTGCAAAGTTTGTGTTTAATTTTACTGGGGCTATAAATAAAAATATATACAATTCACGATGATAAATGACAAAGAAGAACGGCTTACTTAGGAAGCTAAGATCAGACAATGTTTTTGACAGAAATGATTCATTAATAGAGTATTTTTTTTCTTTTAATCAACTAACCAATTACTCATTTCAGGTCTAGATTTGAACTAAAAGAAGTCCACTAACATCCATCTCATCTCAGAAAATGATGAGGATAACCTCTGCATTTTCTGCTGGTGCATTATTCCCCAAAAATATTGTGTCAGCTTCATAACTGCTCAATAAAACAACAATAAATATCTTCCTATGTGTGTCGGTGATGAGAACATGTGAAGCCCTCAGAACAGAATCCACATCTGTCACATCAGTGTGTCAGGGGGGGATTTATGTTTCTCCGAGGATATATTCAAACATCTTCGCAGACTGATGCAGTAAAGGGTGTTAAAGGCAGGTCACAGATGCTCGCAGAGGAGCTGATATACACACATCACAACTGTGAATGCATTGTGTAGACCTGCACATCAGGAAAGATGACTGGTTGATTCAACACCTGTCAGGTCTTTGGTGTGAAATAAACGCACAAGTCTCAAAGAAACACTTACACAGTGGCATAATGTGGCTATGTATTATTATGTTATTGTATTATTATGACTGGTGCATAACTGTGTACATTTGTAATTATATAATTACTTTAACTTTGTTTATACTGTTGGTTAGCTAAGTCTGTAGCAATGCCTCATGACGTTTGTATGAAAAATAATCTGAACAGTAACTACTGCACTCAAAGAGAACGTAGAGGCGTAAAAGGTACAACAGTAGCCTCTGGAATGTACCTCATGTACAGGTGTACTCCCTTTCCGCAGTTATACTTACTTTTTCATGAGGAATCTGTTGATGGCCTTCTGTTTCCTGATGAACTGGACAATCAGTCGGTTCAGGTAGACAAACAAAGCGCCACCAAAACCACTGGCAATACTGCAGAGAAGGAGGAGGAGAGTTGGAGCCACTTTTTTCTACTTGGTTTAAAAATACATTCTACATAATCAAATTGAAACTGAATAAATTAGATCAAGTGTAAACAAACCAATGCATCAAGTGCAACGGATTTCTCTCTTGAACCATGCCCATAGGTTGTCCCCAAAGCGTTTGATCACAATAAAAACAATGTAAATGCAATCAGCTTCTAATATGCTGGAGGCGGGCGTCTCCGGAGGGTGTGATAGGTGTAAATGTTATGCAGTAAAGTCATAGACTATGTACTGTAAGAAATGGGGAGGGAGGTGTTAGGAAAGCAGAAAGATGGGAATGGAGGAAAAAGAGAAAGTCAACAAAACATGTAGGAGGCATATACTGTAGATACAGAAGAGGGAAAAAACACACAGAGGAAACAAAGACATCCTCTGAAAGGAGAAACACACAGGAATAAAAAGATGAAGAGGGAATTACAGATAAGAGACAGTAAGAGTCAGAAAGATAGAGCCGACTGTCAGATGGGGATGTGTGGGGGAGTCAGAGACAAAGCGGAAAAAGAGGTTTATATAAGCATGCATTTATAAGCTCAGTGGGAGTCCTCTTCATGGCAGTGAGAGGCAAAGAAAGAGGAACGAGGTGGGGAGAGAAAGAATAGACTCATACAGCCATGCAGACAACCTAATGCTTATAAATTTATCTTGCTGCATTATTAATTCTGTCAAATACCTTTGAATAAATAATGACCAGGATGATGAGGGAGTCTTTGCCCCTGTGGTGCAGCTGGAGAAAACACTGCATGTCTGCCTTTTTGTGTTCTTAGTTGTACCTTTAAAAAACATAATAAGCGTCCCGTCTGTGTGGCACAGTTCAGTGTTTATGTTAAAGATTATAATGAGGGTGAGGGTACGGTTTAAGGATTTAAGGGTATGGTCAGGTAAAGGCGTGTCAGACAGACTGCTCCTCTAGAGGGAGGCACCGAGGAGCTACACTGTGTGGTTCAGTAAACCAGCTACAAGTTCAACAAAGGATTCAATGTATGATTACTAGTATCTCCAATGAATGACTTTGATTCTTCAGTTAAAAACTTAGCTTAGAAAAGGTTACATTTGCTTGTTTTCTCCAATCAAACCGTCTAAACTCCAAATATTTTCTAGGGTTTTCCTGGCTCTGACGGGCCTTTGGGAGTGACTGTACACAACACAATGATCGATCCACGTACAGAAAAGGCAATGAGTCTGTCTGTTCTCCTAAAATCTGTTAAATTTGTACATTCAGTGGTCATAAGTAACACTCAGGATCAAACATACATGTAGGTGCATGAATTTTCTCTCAAAGCCAGAAGAGTTTTGGTCATTTCAAATGAATGATTTACATATTTATCTGTTTGTGAGTTTCAGCTGAAAAAACATGATGTCATGAATCTGAATCAAAATGTGACTGTTGTTTCCTCGACTTTCCAGCGTGGTCAGTCACATCTGATCATCTCTGAAATCTCCTAGTGAATATGACAGCAATCAGAATTGCTGTGAAAGCTCAGACAGTGCAAAGGATTTTGCATAACATCATCCTCTACGGCAGGGGTGCCCAATCCTGGTCTAAAACATGCAGGTTAGGGCCACTAACCTGCATGTTTTAGATCATAGGTGTCAAATTTGGCAAGGCAATACCAAATGACTACTAGAGCTGGCCCGCCGGTATTATACAGCACATGTACTGCTAATACTACAAATCCCAGAATGCTCTGCTGGTGTTTTGGTGCATCAATCAGGACAGGACCCATAAACACCCTCTCCTCTGTTATAATCCAGGTCGTCTATTCGGGCCAATACGGTAGATCATTGACCTGGTCTGTGCTCGCTACCTGTGGCTGCGATGGCTGGCAGAGGTCAACTGCTTGCTGTGGTCAACCGCGGCTGCGTTTGGGGTAAAACAACAACAAAAAAAACAGTTCCGGCCACCGGCCAGGAACAGATCGGGAAAACTCCCGAACCTCCCTATGGCCAGCCCACCCCTGTATGTGAGCAACTATTCTCCTCGTTGAAGATGACTAAAACATCTCACAGGAGACGTCTGACTGATGAACACCTTCGCTCGATCCTGAGGATTTCCTCAGCTCAGAGCCCAGACATTGATGAACTAGCATCCAAGAAGAGACGCAGGTATCTGGCTTGGATACATCAGAGTAGATCAGTGTGCAGCAAACGGAGCTATAATTAACGTTTTCTTTATGCACTTTTTCTTGCTACTCCAAGGCCTGGGCTTGAATGGTTGCATGTTCATTGAAGGATATTATTATTAGTTAATTGGTTTATTATTGTTATTTTATTTTTAAATTTATTATTAGCCTGTGGAAAAAGGTTACTGTTGAAATTTAAATCAGAAGGCTGCAAATAAAAAGAGG
>OMNN01062606.1:18020-46182 GCA_900302755.1 Chromis chromis | reverse complement strand
CACACACACACACACACACACACACCCCCACACCCCCCCACACCCCTTAAAAACGCAGACTCAAAACATCTGGCTGTACAACCTCTTGCACAGTTGATGAGCACATTTTAACCTCTAGCCTTTCTCTTACGCTGACATTATGCTGCAATTTTTGTTTCAGCGGATTGAGCAAATAAAGCAGGAGCCGCACAGCTTTTGTTCGGCGTTTCAGTTACACAGAGAAAACAGAGGAGAGAGAAAGAATGGATTTCGGAACAGATGGCTCCCCTTGAGAATGGCTGAAGGGTGTGATTCAAATTAAAACAAAATGAATTATATGAGGTGTTTTTTGATTGAATTGTGCCCTAGTGACTATTATCAAGGGGAAGTAGTGGGGGAAAAAATTGTTGTGACATGAAGAGCTGTGTTGTCCGTAGCCATTTGGATATGGATTTTTAATTTACGATGCTCTGGGATTTGGAGGCCAGTGCACTCCTTAGCACTTCAGAGGTGAAGACAACATTGAGAGTATGTTTGGGGCAGCTTTTTTTTTTTTGCTGTGATGACATCAGCACAATGAAGTCTGGTGATCTGGAGCTGTGGCGTAATCCATCCACGAAAGCAAGCAAGCTAATTCAAATGCAGTACTTATGTTATGTACAAGAACAGAGTAGTATGCGGCTATTCCAAATCAACGGTCTGCAGGGAAACATTACACTGAACTATGCGTTTGCACTCTAATGCAATTTCTTCATTCCAGCTGCAAGATTTGATTAGCTGCATACTTTGAAGACCCACAGGACCATCTTTATAATAATCTATTAACCCAACTGTGCCATTTTATCAAACTGGAAAACAACATATTATAGCAGTTTCTTGGTTGCTGCATAAATTTGATACAGACTAATGTACGTGTTAGTTGAAACCTGACAGCTCCTCTGTCACGGTCACTGCTGTGTCTTTAGTTTTTCTTTAGTGGTTCAAAATCCCCTTTCAGACATGCACTCCTTTCCATTGTTCTGACAGCACCTGAACGTGTCGGCTTCACATCTGAATTAGCACCCTTATCACTTTTCTGTAAAAAAGTTGTTTTTAGGGATGTTTCTATATCACTTTCAACTGCATGCCATCGCACAGATAGACAGGCATGCACAACTGATGCAGTTGAAGTTGTGTGAAGCAATTTAGTGAAAGGCTTTTCTACGTTTCAACAACAATACTGGTCCAACACACAGACAGCAAAGACACAGCGTGTGGCCAAAATCACAGAACACCTTTCTCATTCACTTTGTCCTACTGTGTGAAGAAGACAGAACAGGTCAGATTAATTAAACTCACCAATAATTAATGCAATCTCAGTTTTGAATTCAGTTTGTTGCTTCCAGCTGTTTGTAAGAGTCTTTTCTTTTAGTTTATTAAATAACTGCAGCATCAGACTGCAGCCAAATCCACATGAAGGTCTCCATAGCAAGAGTGTTGCACATGCAACAACAGCAGTGACTTAATTAATTACTTATCATCCTTAATTATCTGTGACGCAGGATCGATCAGGATCTACCAGCAGGTCACACTGTGTACCTTTCTTCACCTCAGACAGGTAAGCTGTCACACAGAGTCACAGTTTACAAGCTGTACTTAAATCATTTGTTACATAGCCGTCCTCCTCAGGTTCAGTCCTGAGCACCATCTCAGTAGTCAGGATAGGTTTATTTCACTGTTGGTAAAGTAGCAGTTAGATTATCATCACACATAGACAACATTTTCAGCATTTAGAAAACCATAAATAAACTAGGCTTGTAGTTATTGGGACAGTTTGAATGAATCAGCTTGCTAATGGTTAAGATTTAGTGTTTTCTTTATTAGTGCATTATATGTATTATCCCACTAGATGTTTTGTCCAGTCTCACGTGAAAGACATCTAAATGAAGATGAGAGGAACATTAACATAAAAATGATCTATGTCTGAATGGCAGAATGCCATCACTTTAACATATTAATGAAACTGCCGATGTTTGACATCCCATGTCTGAAAAGGGCAGACAGTGTTTCCCCTGTGTCTCCTGTGCTTCCCTGTCTGCGTCTACCACTGTTTATCTATGTGTTCATTCACTTACAGTTACTTCCTGTTTTATGTTCATATCGTAATAGTCCGTTTTTGAGCAAAATGCCAATGACAGCATGGCAACTGTCTTAGTTTAGCATGTTAACACATTACTACTATGACATCTGATGTAAAAGTATTCTGCTTTGGTCATTAACCAAGGTTTTGGTGTTGGACAAATTTTAACAGGATGTTGAAACTACATGACAACTAGACTTCATCCTAAGGGGAACATGAATGTCTGTACCAAATTTCATGGCAATCCATCCAATAGTTGTGGACACCTTTGACTCAAAACTACAAATGTGAACTGTAGAGTTAGAGTACTAGAAAAGTCACCAACATTTTTAGAATACATCACCTAGGTTTAGTGAAAACTGGAGGCTGGGGCTGCTAGATGAAAAGTCAGAAAATCACCAAAACTCTCAGAGGTTCTGGATTGTCTGTATTCAATTTCATGGTAATCCATGCAAGGTATTGAGATAGTTCAGTGTGGATCAAAGTAGTAGGTCAGCATGATGCAAGTGTGGCTAAAAATTAAGCTAGGATCATCACATGTTCACTTGTGCTTCTTTATATTAAAGAATCTTTTTCATTTGCTATTTACTTACTAGAGTATTTGTTTTGTTCACATTAACATTTTGAAATATCTTTCCAAGTTTCTTATAGGACCTCTGCACATTAATGATCAAGCACATGTTTTTGACTAGTTTATAAATCAACACTTTAATTCCTCCCAGCCATTGTTTGTGGGTGTTGTTCTATGGCTTTTAACTGTTTTTACTTACTGTTGTTTTCTGGTTTAATGAGTTTGGTTTGGTAACGTAGGTGCAGGTGTGTCTAACCACCATCGAGTGTTTAACGGTCAAACAGCAAGAGGGTGCAGAAAGTATTTACAGATTTGGAGCATAACAAAAGAACACAACGCCTGCAAATACTCAATCCACAATAAAAAGGTTTTACTCACAAGGGGAAGAATTTGTGGCTGAGACATGGAGTAGAGTAGAGGTTTCCTATTCCTTTTGTGCTGGCGGTTTGTTTTCAGTGTTCGACATGTTCCATATTAAAACTTTGTTGAATGATTTTTGACCACTAGAAGAGCTTCCAAGACAAATGTTTCAGGTTTTTATAGAACACGTTGCTAAACCAGAAGACATAGAGCAACATAAGCAACCCAGTGGACTCTCCACCTTTTGGATGTTAACACAATCTTCACTGGTGTTGACGTGACAACTTTTGGAGAAAAATATCCTGGTTGGGTTTTCCAGTCTTCTCGTATGATGCTTGGAAAACACAGAACAAAGTTGCAAAAACCTGCAGACTGGAGTGTTGATTCTAGCACCTTTCAAATTACAGGGAGCCCTTTGATTAAGTGTTAATACCACAAACTTTCACTACTCACACTGTGTCAGTAGCTCAAATGGGTACTGTTGTTTTCATAGGCTAAAATTAGCTGTTAGCTAATAAACACATAATAAAGACAAAAAAATGTAAGTCTAATTATCTCATCCAGCCAAGTTCATAGAGAAATGCAATGTTTATATTATTCCATGTGTTTTGAGACTTCATAATAACTCCACATTTACTTTATTAAAGTGTGTTACAGATTTACAAGTCTGTATTGTAAACAAACCCTCTGCTTCAGCCTGCATATGTCGCTTATTTAAAGACTAATATTAGAGCTGTTTTAGTCACTTCTGTCTCTCCTGTTTAAACCTCATAACATCTAAAAAGGAAAAAAGTGATAGATGAATGCAATATAATGTCAACCTTGTGAAAACAACATGACTCCAATTTAGCATTCCTCTAAAATTGGAGATTCCAGCTACTTAGTCAGACACATGAAATCACTCAGCAAGACAAACTTACAGTTTATCCAGATATTTAAATCATTTTACATTCTCCTCCAAAGTATGCAGAAGTGGCATGAGCAGCTAAAAATGAGGGTGGAATTAAATCTTGACAGATTTGGCTTCAAAAGACACTGACTTGTTGGTGTGACAGGGTAGAAGATTTCCATTGCATGTCACAAGGCTGGCAGTTTTTCTTTGATTTAGCCTGGATCTTGTTTTTTTTCATTCTGCACATGAAGAGCTTTGTTCCAATCACTGTAACTCAAAGGTAACATAAAAAGCCATTTTAGGTCTCTTTTATGAAATTAGACACCTTTCCACTGCAGGAAGTGGGGGCAGGCACAAGATGGCATCAAAATTTACAGGAACTTAACCCTTAATCTGCCCTTACAGCCTGTCTGGTTCTATTGGAAATAAAGTGCACTGGACTCACGAGGAGACAAAATAATTTTGCAGCTGCTTCAACCACGATGTCAATTATGAGCGCTCTAACACAACAACAATAGAGGGAACTGTGATGGTTGATGAATTGCTGTTTGTTGTGTTAGCCTATATTGTGGATTTTACATTGTGATTATGATGTTTGAGAGGAGAAAATTGATGCCTTTGCTAGTTTTTACTAGGAACTGAGATCGCTAAATATATAATTATGAGATCCCGTATTGAGTAGTTTTCTTTCTTTCTTGTTTTGTTTTTTTTGCACTACCTTAACTCTAATGTAACCACCTCTGTCTATCTGTCACTCTGCGGTCTTGAACAATGTACAATGTCCCGCCCACAGCACTATTTGGTACATAACACATCATACAAGTAAATTGGTAACAGCACTGTAGAAAGAGAATCTGTTGATAGATAGCTTTTGAACAATGGTACTTGTTGTAATTGTCTTCTTCGAGTCAGCTCAGAAGTGTCTATCAACACTGGAGGATAAATGTTGAAAAGTGCTCTTTTATTTAAACATATGTCAAACTTACATTAACAAAGACATTTCAATGTAGTTTTGTTTTGGTTTTTGTGTTTTTCCAAATTTCAGCCCCAAGATTGTCATTTTTATTGCAAAATTATATCAGTCAGTTCCAGAAATCAGTCCTTGATCACTAATATTCTGCATCAGCCGTGAAGAGGCATATCAATTTAATCCTTAGTTCTTAAAAAGTAGCACTTGTTACTGCCTTCTTTGAGTTTGAGCTGTTCACAAGTACCTTTCACCAGAGCAGGTATGCTTTCAACATTCAAAAATAGCTCTGAAGGAGGTCCTACAGTTAGAACATGCACAAAGGTGTGGGCTACCCTTAATCCAGTGTTATACTTTCCATATCTACGAATAGGCAAAGGTCTGCTATGACACGTATGTGTGATGTAAATTTCATCATCACCTAGAGTCCACGGGAAATACGCAGTCCGCTGTGTGTAGTGCCCATGCTCCACAGTAGTGTGCAAGTGCAGAATATATGGAGTCCTCCCAGCGACTTGACTATATTCAAGACTTAGAACAGCCCTTCTTGCAGTGGAAAGTGGCCTATTTTGAGGGTTTACGCAGGTGGAATTGTGAGTCATTTTGTGGTCAAAATAGTGTTTTGAAACAAACCTCTTAAAAGACAAATAACAAAACACATCTCACTAACTGTTCTTGTGGTTAAAAGCATGCAAATGGTGGTCGAGCACCACGCTGTGTTTTGAGCTGGGAAGCTTTCCAAAGCCAGCGGAGATCGCATGTACAGAAGTGAAGGCGGCAGTTGCGGTGGTGGTGGTGTTGAAGGGGGGTGGGTGGGTGTGAGAGACAGTGTTTCCTGTGTTTCTAACCAGCACTCCATTCGCCAAAGCCCCGAGCTTGTCAAAGTGACAGCTCCATTGACAGCACACTAGTGACACATTGAACCAGGGCGAATAATAACAGAGACTCAAACTGAAAAATGGGCTGCCCCAGTTGTCCTTTGTCAGTGATGCCATTAAAATTCAGAGGAAAATAGCTGCCTGAAAGACTTGTGAGCAATTACTTCTGTGTATGTTGCAACTGCAAGGGAAATGAAAGTGCTAACTTGATCTAAATCTGTACAGTTCAACAGTTCACTTTATTTCTTGACAATTTTTTAAAATGAAAAGTTCATTTTTCTTAACATCAGGGTGCAGTGACAGCCACAAAAATAGACCCACAACAAATAAAATCAATATAAATGTGCCTAAAATCCCTCTGTATAAATCTCTGTCTATTTTTCTATCTAGTGCATTTGATATATATTTTGTTCCCTATGTTATCAGGGATTCACTACTTGAATTCCAGCAGACTCCAGCCAAGTTTATTTGTCATCCCTCATTTCTTTTTTGATCCCACTGCTTTCCAAAGCTCAGACAATTCAAGCCATCCCCATCAACGTTTTGTAATTAATAACAGGCTTCTTCCCATCCAGCTGTGTCTGCGCAAGTCCCCTTATAATCGTTTTTTGGCCACAGCTGGTGCAGACTAGCAAGAAAATGCACTTAAATTTAGTTTCAGTGAGAACGAGATGGGGTGGAGTGGCTGTGGTATGTTTGTGCCAGTGGGTAAGGGAGGTTTGTTCTGTTTCTTTACTGGCCCACCTTGGACCTGAGATGAGGTCATTTCCTATTAAAATAATTGGTCTTGATAGGAAACAGGAGGGCTTTGATATTCCCCTCATCCAAAAATATGAAACTAATTATTATTTGGGATCAAGTACTTGCTTAGTAGGAAAATTCAAAAGGATATTGCTTCCTGCAGGGATAAATACTCTGTTATTGTTCACTTATCTCTTCTGCTTATTAATCAGAAACAAGGTTTTAATCAGGGAGGAGGTATTAATCAGAAAAGAAATAGAGCTCAAAGCACACCAGGAGCAAGAAAACATTAGCTGCGAGGCCTGTGTTTCGCCTGGGAAGCACGCCAGCTTGTGTAAACCAGGACATTAGTTCTGTGCACAGCATGTGGTGTTTAGTTGTGTCCAAGCCTCTTACTGGCTTTTAAATCACTTTAGAAAAAAAAAAGGAAGGTTATAAAATTACAACTAAATCGTAGCATACTTGAGTTAATCGCTTAAGGCTATCTGCTGATGAACAAAAGGTCACAATAAATGATCTATAAACCAATTTACAGCTAAAATGCAGTCGGTATGGTGTTATCTTAAGTGATCTTAAAGTGCAAGTAGGTTAAATAATGGAGGCCTCGAAAAATTTCGAGAACGAGCACGCCTGAACTGAAAATGTCATACCCGAGATTTGGACCTAAATCTGGAGCCTGAAAGACCAAAGAAAACTGGAGCATGGATGAGTATAAGCTGAATACACACTTCAAATACTAAAAAATGATAATTAGTAAACAAGATTTTATCAAATTGTTTTCGCTGAGTTTGGCTTCGATTTGTGCCAAGGAGTGTCATGTCAGGTCAGCCAATAACTGAGTTTAGACAGAGCAGTTTTGATAAATGGAAGAGCATATAGCTGGCAACTGAAAGGAAGTTTTGGGTATAACCGACGGACGTATCCATCATAGCTACACTGCTTGATAAATCAAAACCTTCCTTTATGTTTTTGTCACAAAGACTGCATTCATTGTCCTTTATAGTTAGAAAGAAAGTCTAACAAAGCCTCCTTTGCTGCAAACCTTATGGTTTATGAACTTGTTGTAGTATGAATTGTGATCAAGATAATTTAGTATTAGTTGATTTCAATTTGCTGGTTTTCCCCTTCAGAGTAGTCTTCTTGTTTAGAGATGCACCATTCCCAGTGCTCCTGCAACGTTTGGAACTATCTCTGGATGTTCCGTTCCTGACCACGTAATGGTGCATATCTGCGATTTCAACAGTTGTGTAGAGAGCAAACAGCATAAATCTGTGTCAAACTGACCCAACTTTCATGTTGAAGATCATCAATGGTGACAAGAGTTGGATCAGCCTGAGTGGAACAGCCTGCAGACTCTAAGACAGAAGATCCCACATCAGGTTAGCAACGCGACCAAGAGTATGCTCATATATTTTTTCAACATTCATGTTTTGCACCATGAATCCGTCCACCAGGGTCACATGTCAATGCTGAATTGTACTGTAACATCCCGAGGCGTCTGAGGGAGAACATTTGGCGACCTGAACTTTGGCATGTACTCCACCTGCCCTAATCACCAGATTTGGCTCCCTGTGACTTCTTCCTCTTCCCCACAATGAAGTTCAAGTTAAAGGGTCACCGTTTTGGCAGTGTAGGAGGTCCATCATATGTTACAGATTGTGCTTGATGTACAAAATGGGGCTTCCAGCGAGTGTTCCAAACATGGCAGGAGTGCTGGGAGCATTGAGACTACTTTAAAGGGAATAGTGGCCCAAATTCAAATTGGGTGCGGTTTTAGCTTTTTAAAGTCTCTGTACTCTACTTCTGTTAGAATATGCATAGCTCACCATCACTCTGCCTCACAAATTGAATGAAAGAATGTAAACAAGATTATGTGGAGAAAATAAAACTAAAGCGGGATGTGGTCTGACCATGTTTGGTAAATCCAGTGAATTTAATGCTGGGCAAGAAATCAACTGCCTTTCTATTGGAAGAGGCCCAGTTGTCTCTAGATTTCTTCTTACAGCTTAAAACTGTAGTCATGTCACACTTCATTCTTGCAAATATTTACTCCATCTCCCATTCACGGTCTCCTGGCTGGCTGCAGCAGAATCACGGGTCAGACTTCTGTTCAACTTTTGCAGTTTTGCAATCATCATTTTAGCAGTGTGTCATATTTCACAATATTACACTAACAGACGACAAACTACAACACCATTTTACAGTAATTATTATCCACATCTGAAATATGACATCACCAACCGGCTCAAAGTTATAACCTGCTTTGCACAAAGTGTGATACAACCTCATACATAAGCAAAAATATCTGTCTCTGCTGATTGGTCACGATAAAAGGTGTGTTGAAAAGACTTTCATCCTTGACAAGATTGGGACATGATTGATTGTACAAATAAGGGTTAACAACGCACACTTTCAGTCTTACCTGTGAAATGTGAGATGTTTTGTGAAGAATGAGAAAGGAGCCCAAAAAAGTTGAAGCCGTGACTATCTGCGTCCAACTGATCTTTTTCATGCCAGACATTTTAACTGGGCATTTCAGGAAAAGTGTAGTTGATCCAGATTTTGTTTCGCGGTGGCTCTGTTCCATTGAATGTCTGAGTAAGTCTTGCCAGTCAGCTAGCATACACAATAGATCTTTTTCACAGCAGTCATTTTGACTTGTCACTGCAGGAAAAGCACAGGTGCAATCAATAATATTAACAATGACTTGGTTCCATTTAGTGTCCAAGTAAGCTTTGCTAGTGAGCCAGCATGCACAATCCCCGGACCCTGAAATTGGCTCCCCTAAATGGAATACAGCTATTGTTTCTGTAATTACATCTGCAAGGAGATGTCATAATGTCTGCTGTGAAAAAGGTCTGTACCGGGAGTTTTAAACTAGCTCACTTAAAGGCAATGCTGTTATTTTTAATGCTTTCAGTATCAATTACACCTGTGCTTTTCCTGCTAAAACGGGTTAAAATGCCTGCTGTGAAAAAGACTGATCACTATGTGAAAGGAGTTTGATTGTTGATGGATGTTACAAGTTAAGGACTGAGACTAGGAGTCTAATTGAGCATGCTTTAGAAAACATATGAGTGTTTGAAACACACTTAGCATATAGATGGATTGAGGGATATGGGTTTAAATCCAATAAAACAGCAATAAAATCTGAAAACAACCACTGTTCTCCACAGCAAATAAAGCTGCAAACCTTTTGCTTTTTACTACCTTTCAAACCTACAGGGGATTAATATTTTACATTCAAAAGATAGATGTTGGGTAGAGAAGCGGTGTAAGTGTTGGCCCCCGAAGATCATTACGTTTACAAGGTTTTATATAAAATCAAGCCCAGAAGTAAAACAATAACTCAACAACAACAAAAGGATGGCATGAATTTGGGCCTCTTTTCCAACAGAAAGGCTGCTGATGATCGGTGTCAAGAGGTTGGAGGTTTGCACAGCATTGAATGCACCATCGCACAAAAACAAATGTCAACAGCTGCACAATCGCAGAGCAGCCTGCAGCAGACTTTTCAAATCAAATAACCAACAAGAGCGCAGAAAAACCCTTGTTAGGGTTCCTGAACATCATTATAAAATATGCATAAACAAAGAAGTGGAAACAGGGAAATCCTCTTTCTGCAGCCTACGTGATTAGCAGCACTGAAGGAGGTGAGTTAGATACAGATATAAGACAAATGTGATGTGGCAAATGTTCACTGCAGTAACTGAACCTGTACAAACTTTATTATGAACATACTCACTGGGATGGTTGAAAAAACACACAGACTGAAGCTGAGGGCTAATGAAAAGACAGATTTCAACTTCTTCTCGACTTCCTATAAGCTGACTTATACTTCCAGTCCATGTTGGAGTTGTTACTTTAAAGAGCAATGTTTTAGTTACTTCTGCCCTGTAGTAGTTTGTTATACTAGTTGCATTACTCTGCAACATTGCCTGAGATGCATTGTCATGTAATCGTCAGTTAGCAATATTATGTTGAACACAATACATTAGCCCACACATCAGCAGAATTCCCTACCCCCTAAAAACACTAGCTCTTCCTTTTATGCTCTTTAACACAAAGTAGTACTGGTCGATGCAGCTAAAAAATTTACCACGATAAAATGTTTCACTTCAGTCCATATAAATAATTATTTATCACTTAGAACAAAGATCAGCAGAAAAAAATGTCTTTTTATTTAACCACTTTTGCCTATTTATGAAAGTAGACGTAATAATTTTAATGTTAACGTACCAGTGAAAACCTTATATAAATACATATCAAAATAAGCAAGGATGAAGGAATTATCTCACTTTAACACATTCGCAAAGGGGCTACATTATCAAACGATATGATTGGATGTTCATGAGCTACAGAGGAAACGTACTTGGGGTTTGTTCATGCAACCAAACATTGCGTTTTTGTTAAGCGCTTACATGGTGGTTTGCATCTAATCCACTTTAGTAGAACATTTTATCTAACCATTTTCTTTTTGCTATTGATGACGTGTGTTTTGATGATGTGTTTTTTTGCCCAGGCCTACCACAAAGCCAACAACAAAGCCAATCCAAAGAGCACTTCACAGAAAAATGTCATGGTGAGAACAAAATAAGAGCAGTGAGTCTAACAGAATGTTACTTTATATTGCTTTACCCCAACACTGTTTTCTCTGCCAAGAGTTTTTTTTCATTACTGATCTGAAAAGAGAAGTAATTGACAGTTCTCAAAGAAAAATACCAAACACTATGGGTTATAGCTTTGCAAGATTATTATTACCTGCTTTTGATCAAAAAATATAGCTGTAATTGAATATCTTTGAGGTTGGGACTTCACCTTGGCCTTGTGGATACTGTGATTGTCATTTAATAGAGTAATCCAGTATGTTGTAAAATAAGCAAGAGATAATTTTATTATTAAGATAATGATTAGTTGCAGTCATGGTCATAGACAGTAAAATGTTTTTTAGTGGAACTGTGGTTGGACATGGATAAATTGCATGGTTGGAGTCCCAACCATGCAATTTATCAAAAATATTTTAAAACCATCTGTTGTTCAGAGATTGCCTCTTAAAAATCTATTTATATCATGCAGTAAATGGCAGGTGCACCATTTAAACCAGACCTAGAAATGATGATACACATTTGGTCCATAGTGAACAAGCATGATGGTGTTAATGGGCGTGTGATTCCTAAAGTGTGTTAAATGCTGCCATTTGCCCCACTGCCAAAAGTAACAGTTTTATCCGACCTTCTACCGTCCTGTCTGAACTTAAGAAATGTGCTGTGTGTTAAAACACAGATAAAGAAACTTTACCTAAAAATATCCCAAACAGAGAAGCTGACACAGGAATGAGTTTACTGGAAACTCAGCATCATGTCTCTGAAGTAGCGTGGTGGAAAATCAGTGTGTGGAAGGTTTTTTGGGGGGGATGGAACGATGGGTGTGCACATTTACCGTCAGCTCTGATGACTTCGGTACAACTCAGGAATCTCCTGCTGTGTGTGAAGCCGTTCTTATTCAACTTTCATAACCTTTGCAATATTGTTCAAAGACATTGTGCCGGCAGATTTGTGTGACCTTGTCTTAAGTAGAAGTGGAGAGCGTGTTGAGAGATCATGATGAAGGATATGGCAGCGAATCAGAAACCTCCACCGTGATGTGCTATTATCACTCTCCCCGGTGTCGCCCTATTTCATTTCTACCTTACCACTGACCTTCACTGAACAATGGTTCCTGCTGACTTAAAGGTTTCTCTGTCCTTTCTGCATGGATGATGGACGCCCCCCCTGTCCTCTTTCACACAGCACAAACACAGCAATGAGGCAGATGTCTGTGTCGGGGGTGGAGACCTACGGCGCCGCCGACAAGGACAGCCACCACTACAGTCTTCCTCTTCTCTTCCGGAAATTGACTGCAGGCTCTTCAATTATTCACACTGTTGAATAATGTCGTTCTCCATCTTTATCTGAGCTTATCCTGACCACTGATCCTTATCTGAAGGTTGAGTAATGGCAAAGTCGATGGGAGGTGGCAGGATTTCAATAGACAGTCTTTGTCATTGTTCTTGGATGTTTAAGGTGAATAACAATACAATTTGGGACAGGAGGGAAAGATGAGATGTTGATAACATGTTGTAATGAGCTCAAAAGTCAGGATGAGGTGGCAACACATGAAGATTTCCAGTCATCTAAACATGTTAGTGCTGGAGAGGTCAAAGCTCTAATCAAACTTGTTTCTTCCTGCAACTGTTTCAGCTAAGACTAACTGTGCTACCTAACTACTTGCTCATCCATCCTTTTCCTGCGGATTATCTGGATCTTGATCACAATAGAAGGCCTTCCTACCCAGCCATGTCCTCCCATGCCAGATTGAATATCTGTCCATAGGGGATCCTGCCTAGAAAACCTCCACAGAGAGGCATCCTAATCAGATATACTTAAACTAAATGCATAGAGCAGCATTTACACTGTGCTCATTTAGAATTTTAAGGAAACTTTCTTTGAACCCATAGTTTCAGCTTTTTTTTTTTTTTCATTACTTACATCCAGTTAAGGATTTGGAGGAAATATCTAATTGTGCTTTTTCTCACAGATATTGTGATTACAATTTGATTTGCAAAAGTTGGCTGTGAAATAGATTAAAATGCCTGATGGAGTATTTGCAAAATGTCCAATGTGTAACTATTAAATAATGAGACTGGGCTTATGTTAGTCGAACCACAGCCTGCGTGCCTGAACTATGTAGTGCACATTGATAATTGGACAAGCATAAACAACTCTTGAAAGACACTACAGTATTATTTAGTAGCCACACCTTGTATGTCCTAAATTGCAAACTCTGTGATTTGCTAATTGCGTTGTTTCAAATTGTAAAGTCAATTTGAAATCAATTAATTGTTCAGTTCTTACGATCATAGGTGAGGGTTGATGAGTTGGTTGAGAGCAGGTTCAACTACAGCATCATTTCTTTCTTTACCTGACAAACTAAAGACTATAATATAGTTAAACTGCTGTAATCCTTGTAGTTTCCATAGCCCATGTTGACTAGTGGGACAAACTCTACAATGACCGTACTATCGTTGCAAGAATTGTAAGCCCATGTGAAAAAGACTGCTACCCAACGAGGACATCTAGAGGGCGGAACTTAGTTTTAACTTAAGAGTTTAACCAATTAGCATTGCCCTGTCAGAGTCAAACCAATCAACGTCCAGCACCACATTCCAGTACCTACCCTAGAGTAGGTAGGTAGAAAGACTTTCTGCAGGGGTAGTTCATGCAGTTGGAACATGCACAAAGGTTTAGGCTGCTGTAAAATGACCTGCAGTGGAAAATGGTCTAATGATTAAGATTACTAACCAGGTCAACAAATATTTAACCTTCAGCACTGGGCATGGTGTTTGTTTAACCCAATATTTTTTTTTATAATTCTTATTTTTGCTCCAGCAGTTCCAGCTGCATTACAGTTTCAAAATCTATTCCAAGATTACAACAATACATTTCTCATATTTATGGGGTTATTTAGTAGAAGTATTATTCATAAGAAATGGAGGTCACGAAAATGCCTTAAGTGAGTTTACAGATCCAAAACAAGAACAGTGTTTTAGGAGTATAAAATGGGGTTACCTAACCTGGAAACAACAGCAATCTCTATTGTGTGAACAAGATTAACCTTAAGGATAATTAAGCAATTTACTATGATTATTTTAAGTGTTAGACGATTGCCTCAATCAGGCTAATGTTATTCTAAGTGTGCAGAAAAGGTACTTGAAGAAGGGCTGAAAGTCATTTTTATGACTGCATCAGCTCAACAGCGACAGCTTGGAACTCAGTTTCACATAAAGCAGGCCTACTTGACTCCAGCGAAAGGTGAAAACTCAGTGATTTATAAAGATTTTGAAGGCACATTATCAACCAAAAATGAGAGCCATTCTTCAATATGACAAGACAAGAAAGTACTCGCTCTACCTTTCGCCCTGTTCAGAAAGAATGTTGACAAGAAAGAGCAATGCCTGTGTCTCATAAAAGACAGCGCATTCCCGAGCTGTCGGCACAGCACAAGCACTGAGACACACACACACACACTCACAAACAAATCATTATGCTGCAGGGACGGATGCATGAGTACACACAATCGAGAACAAAATCGAATATATTATCCCTTCAAAACTTTCATTGTCTGCATACATATTTTCCAACAAGTCTGTCATGGAAACTAGTTTTCCTCTCTCATCCTGAAAAGATTAAATCACAGATAAAATTAAAATGTAAACACATTTAATTAAACTACAGCCATAATAAATAACTTCGCTCGTGCACGGGAGGGATAGCAATCAGGCAACAGGGAGTCGCCCAAATGGGTGACATGACTCACCGCACAATAATTTAATTTTGAACGGGCATTTTGAGGACGAAAACAATCAAAGACTCAGAGACTTCCCAGAAGCTGGAGCTGGCATCCATTAGATTCAGTAGATTCTGCTCTTTGATACTGGCAATGCCCTGAGACAGAGAGAGGGAGGCAGTGATTCCATCTCAAGCCTCATGACTAATCTCTGACAACGATCTGTTCTTTATAAGGATTACATAATGTGCCATCATTAGTCATGTTCCATGAGCCATATGTTGAGCTAACTGACAATAATGGCAACAATCAGGATGAAGTGGAAAAGCTGTGGAAAGTAGCACACTGAGCTGAACAGATGTTTTTTGTTTTGCTTTTGCACTTGGTATCTTTTTTCCCTCTAATACAAAAAAAAAAAAAAAAAAAATCCCTGTAACTTTCTGTTTGTTTTTCACTTCAGACAGACTTTTATGGCGTTTCTGACATTTAGGGTTCAAATCCAGCTCTGGACAGCTTGCACATCATCTTGCACAGACATTTTGTACAGATATTTTGAGGCTCTGTTGTTCTAACCTGCCACAATTACAAGAGCCCTTTTCTGACCTGGCATATGGTGAATAGTTTTCTTCAGCAATACATTAAAGTGACGGCATTCTATTGATTCAGACCCAGGTTGCTTTTCCGTTAATGTTCCTTGTGGCTTCATTCAGACCTACCTAACACAGTGCCGGAGAGATCCACAGTATTCACGCGACATTTGTCATTCACGCGAGATTAGACAATACACCAAGTGATGTATAACAATAATGCAATAACAGACTAAATCTAAACGTATAGCTGCTAATCAGAGTGTCCAAATAACTACCTGTCTAGTTTATTTCTGATTTCCTGCTGCTGTCTGATGCTACAGGTATGTAATAAACTAAGAAGAACTAGTCATAAACAGCTGACATCTTTAAATATGTGTGTGACAGACGAGGACGAATGCGAAGATAAGTGATTATACACAGAGTGACCTGGTTACAGATCCTGGTCCGGACTGACCTGCTCTAAGTGTCATACAGGATTTCATGAATATATTTTTTGGCCGTACCATCCTATATTTCACAATAATTAATGGAAGTATTCTACTTGATCACCAGGCTCTTCAGTGCCATCTGAAGTGACATGATATTAAATTGCTCATGTAGTAAATGGTTGCTTGACATTTCTATCACAATGCTGCACCTGCTGGTTGTCTGAATTCAGCTCTGTAAAGTTGTGCCTCCCTCAGCTGCTTCTTTCCTGTTGAACTATCCTCCATTGGAAAGGCATTGTTTACTTTAAGCACAGAAAATGACCATTACATCCTTAAAAAGCATTACATGATAACTAATTTGAACATTCTAAGTTGTAATGAAAACTAGGACAACTTTTATCTCATACATTTGCTTGATTGAAAATCCATCATGACCTGAATGAAGCATGTTCGAGAGCATAGCTACCAGCTAGAAAGAAGCTTGTGGTGGTGTTAGATTATTTCATCTTCTAAGCTACATTGGACCAGAGACTCTGTACAAAGATGACATCACCTATAGGTTTCCTAAATAGTGATATTGAAGCTTGTTTTTGAGGGTCTGTGGGGATTTACTCACGTTCAGAGCAGCCCCAAGTGGCCCACAGAGACATGGCTATCAAAAAGTGGGCTAATAAAACTTTGGATGATATGATGATTTAATTTGGTCTAACTTTAGCAATTGTGGGCTGCTTGTATTAATGCAGCCACAACTGCAAACTTTTTTCTCCAGAGGGACAACTCAACAAGCCAAAAGGGGAAATATGCAACTTTAGCTCGGCCTTGTGCACATTTATAGTGTCAGTCAATAGTGGGAAATCTCTGCCAAAAGAAGGCATCACATCAACAGTGGGAAGACCCTGGTGTCCCTGAAGGGTTTTGCCATCCAAACTTAAAATCAGATTCTCAGAATTACTTAAGATGGAAACACTGGATTCTCCCAGTTAATGCTTTAATCATTTGGATTTATGCTGTAATAGTCAGCTTTAATTATCAGCCATGTTTCTTAGAAAGAAAAAGGAGAATCAGTTTAGCATAGTGGGCGGCTGTAAAGTACTACAACCCCTGTA
Organism: Chromis chromis; assembly: GCA_900302755.1. Classification (NCBI taxonomy): domain Eukaryota; kingdom Metazoa; phylum Chordata; class Actinopteri; family Pomacentridae; genus Chromis; species Chromis chromis. Next base: position 29,226 of record OMNN01062606.1, on the reverse strand, counting down.
AGCCTCTGATGTGATTGCTGTGGAGAAAAATCCAGTCATAGGTGCAAAGCAGAGAGGCAGCAAATTAAATACACTTTGTCTTGAAACTTTAAGCAAAACACTGCACCATAGTTGACATATTTATCTGAAACTGATTCACAGTCTGAAAGAAAATTAATTTTACCTGCAATTTGTCAGTTTTCTCAGCAATGTAATCTTTACTTGCTTTTAGTTGCCACATAACTGAATTTTAATCTTGCTAATGGCACTTTTGTTCAGACATGCACTACTTTTTATGGGCACAAGCTTTGATTTATTTTTTGTCCTCAAAGAACCAAATATTTTCCATCAAGTTAGGCATCTGAGGTATCTTTTGTACTGATGATTCAACCGGGAGAGTTGAATCTAGGGGCATGCAAAGTGACTCATTTTGTAGTTATTTCTTTTTACTAATCTGTTATCACTTTAAATTAATGGTGTTTAAAAATGTGCAATATAAAACACTACAACTGTCATAACGTTTTCATACTGTAACTGAGGCAAGATGACTCAACATTTGATAAAAAGCTGCAAACAGTGTCTAACCTTAATTGATGCATCCAAGAAGACACATCAGATCATCAAAAGACTCAGAAATGCCTTTACTTTAAGCAAAGCTAAAGAAGTGGATTTTCCCATAAGAATTTCTTTTTGTCCAAGTTTTGAAGGTACTGTAAATTACAGCAGCTCATTATTTTTTATGTGATCAATACCAGTACAGTTCCTATTTGAAATCAGTCTAATGTCAATAATATTTTGAATCTCACAAGCCTTTCAGTTACAATCAGCTTTCAGAGTTAATTTAGAAAAAACTGCAAGCTCTGAACTTTTACTGGGAAAGCCTACTGGGGGATTTCATGATCAGTATTAAACATCAAAACAAGATGTTTTTTTCCCCTTGTAGGAAAATAAACATCAACATTGTCTTGGAGCATATCTCAGAACTGAGATCTGAGCACACAGCATGAAAGTGAATTTGAATGATGGAGGTAAAAACTAATCGGGGCAGATGTAACTTCCCCCAAGGAAAATGCCTCTCTCCTTCCCGTCATCCCTCAGCATCCACAGATGAATGTTTCCAAGGCTGCTGGTTGGAAAGCAGCAAGCTTTTGATCATCAGATTTCTGACAGCAGTACTGATTGTAGATCACATAGCATGTTTTGCAGCTCCACTACCTCCTCCTCCTCCACCACTCTTGATTTGCCTCGCTTGCAGATTTTCCTCCATATGCAGCACTTTGTTGGATGGCATGTGTCTCCTGATGAATGGGGGAGACCTTTGGCCCCAGCAGCAGCGCTTCAATACAAGTGGAAGCCATGAAAGTCGAGTGAAGCTGCAGGCTACGACTGGCACGCAATAATTCTCCAGTGACATCAAATACATTCCCCCCAAAAAAAGAAAAAACAAAACTGCCTCGCATAAAAATAATAAATGTGCTAATTACCAACATCTCCACAACATCAGCTGCTTTGCATTTGAAAGTATTCACTACCTTATAATGAAAAGAACAAAACATCACAAAAGAAGCTAAAAAAACAACACTGCAGTCACTCTGCTCCCTCTCCCAGTTTTTATCCTGAGGCTATAAAAATCAATCTTGGACCATTTTCTCTTTGCATTGTTCCAAGCTAGAAACACTGCCAGCTTTACTCAGCCTGAACAATTAGAGGTGACCCGTAGTCAGAGCATTCCTGGTGGTTTGGCCCCGTGTTTCAGCCTGGTTTTGGCTCGGCGTGTCGAGAGAAGAGACTTTAGAAGTGCCGGTACAGTGAAGCTTTCCATCACTTCAGCTAGTTACAGCTCAGAGAATCACCCATATGGAATCCATATGCATGGCCAGCATTACTCTGAATGGCTTTATGCTGGTCATGGCCAGGTTGTCATGCTTCAGAGACACAGAGGCTTTGATGGAGCAGCTTTGGGCTTAACGGCACAGCCAGTGGGAATTGGTCATTCGAACCCCTTCCTGGAACATTAGAGGAATGTTGAGGAACTTCAAGCTGTGTTTTTTAAGGCATTGTGTTTTTGTCATGTTCTTGGCTTTAGGAGAAATTCTCCATGTGCTGCTAAAGAGGCTAAATGCCAGAGATAACTTCCAAAAGTTTAGATAATAATTTATACATTTTGTTGCATTCTACATTTTCTGCATAGAAAATCAAATTTTCCCTGGTGTGATGCTCCTGTGTGACCATTTGTTTTGCATGGAGAAACTACTTTGTCTTCAACCCTGTAGCCTTGTGGCGCTGTAACTCTTCAAAAGAGTTCATGCGCAGCAAAATGGGCTAATTGGGTGGAAATGTGTTGACATTTCACAAACACATCTCTCTTCTTCAACAGTAGCATGAGATGCATCCAATCAATTATTCAAATGATCTAGACATGAATAAGACAAGCGTGCAACCGGCCTCTGCTGGACATACAGTGCTTCAAAAACTAATGGTTCATTTAGTGAGCGTCTGCTGCATCAGCCTGGTGTGCTGCATGAAAACTCCTCGTGCATCTCACAGTTTAGTTTCAGTGACTGGTCTCTCCCCACTCAGCATCTGTGCAGCTCTGTGTACTTCATTGTGTGGACAAAGAGTCATTTTAATCCTTTTAATCCTGCGCCCTTAATGTTGACATGCTTATCATGTTAGCCTCACAGCACAGCTGGGATTAAGACTGAAAACATCTCAGCACAGGTGGCTGCGCTGGTGGGTGCATGTTAGAAGTCCAGTTTGAATAACAGATAAATGCATTTAAAGGCTTATCAGACATCCAAACATGACACGTTTGTAATACTCACTGACACGATTTTACAAATCTGGGAAGTTATCACAGCACCAACTACACCAGAGGTTTACATAAACACGTTTTTTAACAATTCCACCAGTTTCAAGTTTGCAAACTATAATTTTGGTAAATCATTTAGGACGTCTACTTTCCATGACTCAGATAATTCTTCCAATAAGTTGTTTACAGACAGATTATTTCACTTTTAATTGATTATATCACAATTCCAAAAGGGCAGAAGTTTACGTACACTGCTTCTTTCCAGTGTGGTAAAACAACAAACAAAACAACTGGACAAACAAGTATAAGGACCATGGGGTGCTTTCAAGTATTTTTGTTTCTCGATTTAATCCAAGTCATTTAAAGTTTAGTATCTGCCAATACCTGATACCAAATTTTCTAGATGGACGTAGCTACCATGACATCACATGTTGGTTTCTGCACTGTGAAAGTGAAGGCAGGAGTTTGCGACTTCCTGGTTGCCATTGGCATTGGAGCCAGATGAGACCATATTCGGAGAAGAGGGCGGACACCAAGAGCAGCTAAACAACGTTAGCCTCCATAAGTCGAGGTAAACTCTACAGGTAAGTGTTAAAATCATCTTAGTAACTTTTTGTATTCTTGTCCTCATCTTACTGTATCTGTAGTTACTGTGTGTAAGTTAACATTAGACTGTGTGACTTCTGATAGTAAAACACATTCTAAAATCGTGGTTTAAATTTGTTCTGTAAAACTAAGGTTACGTTTCCTAACTTAGTGAGTGTTAATAGTGATACAAAATTGGATTTGTGACCTAAATTAGTTACTCGTTAACTGTAGTTAACTTCCTGTTGGTCACAGTTAGTAACATTAGTACAGTTTTTTAACTGTTGGCTTCTCAACGTACTATTTGTTCATGATCAGAAGATAAGACTAAGTTAACGTTCTACCACAAAACACTGTTAGTGAATAATGTGTGTTCTCCCAGTTCAATTAATTAAGCACAGTTCAGTTATGAGTTCACTATTCTTTGGTTCAGTATCAGACTGTAGGCAGCTTCTGTTAATTTCACTGAGAAAAACATCTGTTGAAATGATACTTTCTCTCTTTCAGATACAGTAACGTTACTGAGGTCTACCCACCATGACATGAGGATCACACTGAACCACAAAGGTGAGTGACAGTTACTTTCTGCTGCTATTTAATGTAAAACAGTACAGCAAACTGCTTCTCTACAATGTATTGTCAGATAACTGTGGAGGTCATGTAATTAGAGTGCTATAGCTTATATTATGATACATGCAAAAATAAATAAACTTTATTGGCCATCTGAGGCAGTAAAATGTTATTTGGTCTCATCAAGGAAAATAAAGATTAAAAAATATGACAGGACAAAAGCATCACACTTTCCATTGTACTATTAGTCAGTGCATTTACACTCATGGTGTGTACACTCTTATATTGAATTTTAATGTAGTTTGTTGACAACAGTAACTGCAGCTGGAATTAAAGAACTGTCGTAGATCTTTTTCTCACTGTTGCAGTGTCTTTCCTTCCAGCTGTGATCTGGATCATTGAGGACAGCTACATCCAATGTGGGCCGAGAGCTACAGAGAACACAAGCATTCAGCTGTGGTTGTCTGAGGTGGAAGAGCCTTCTCCTCATCTTCATCCAGTCCCTATTAGGAAGAACAGCACCCAATGTGTAATGTAGGACCTGCAGCACTTCCACCTGCAGCATCCAGACATGAAAATCATCTTCTCTATTACCACACTGAGATGCAAGAGGAAGGCAGCTAACAATGTGGGGACGACCTACAAAGGTGACTGGTTTGTGAACAGTGTTACAGCTACATATGTTCATGTTCTGAGTGTACAGACTGCTGCAATGTAAGCCATAAATGAAGTAATATTTTATATTGTGGATTCTCATGTTTACTATTTCTAAGGTAATTTATTCTTTTTAGTAAAAATGGTGTTCCACTGCAGATTCAGCTTCCTCTCTTCATAATGCAAACTTGTGACTGTTCAGTATTTACACGTCAATGTGAGCTATACAACACATTATTTAATTCATCCATCTAATACATTTGTTAAATAATGTAGTTATAATAAAGGTATAAATTAACCTTTTGCCCTGAATGTGTTGGATGTTTTTGTGCTGCATATCTGCTATACATTTTAGCAATAGCAACAGTAAAGAAGTGTAATTATAGAACAACAGCCGAAATGAAATTAGCCTCTGAATACTAAGAACAAAAAAATAACTCCTACATGGCAAATGTTCTTCTGTACATTGTGTATTTGACAGAAGAACACACGTCTAAGTTTTTGCGAGATAATCATTTTGTGAATAAACAGCAGCTGTAAATAGAAATTTTAATGTGTATCTTAAAGCAGTCCTCTGTGTTAACAGAAGGTCCTTGCAATTAATATTAGACACATATAAGATGAAGAGATTCATCACAGTCTCGCTTTAACAGCACAGGTTCCTTTCAAAGTAACACTTTCCTATTTCCTATATAGCTTTCCGTGCACTTAATGAAAGAAAGGGCTGTAGTCACTTTACATTCAAGTGAAAGGATTTTTTTTCTCCAGGAGTCCTTTCAGTGTCTGCTGGTACAATCAGCCGAAGCACAAGTCCTGATTACTAAAACTAAAACTGATGAAAACAAACCAACAAACAGTAAAACTGTGGAAAATATACTGCTACTCTACTGATAAATACCGACAAACTGATAATTATATCAGCAGTGAATCCAAATGTGAATGAGACTTGAATGAGTGTCATGGCTTCCTCGTCCATATGACCTGTCAATCATTCCAGACCAGACTGTCAATCAAGCAGCCACGCCCTCAAACGTCACTAAACTCTTTTTTTTTTTTTAAGATATATTTTTGGCCTTTTTGTGCCTTTATTAGATAGGACAGTGGATAGAGTCGGAAACGGGAGAGAGTGGGGAAGGACATGCGGTAAACGCCCAAGGTCAGAATCGAACCCGGGACAGCCGCTACGCCTTAGCACTTGGGTCACGCGACATAACCATTAGGCTATCGGGACGCCCAAACGTCACTAAACTCTTGATGTCTTATATAGAATTAATTATAGAATTATTTTCAGATGGACCACCAGATCTTTGGTTTTGGCCAGGGAAATTAACAAAAAATGTATAATGATCTGTTGGAAATTTTCCTTTCCTTAACCTCTCATAATGGGGTTTTGTATTGGTGTCTATTGGAGCTAGGGCTTTTTAGAGCCAGCCCTGGTGGTAGTAGTGGGACTGCAGGTTTTCACACTTCCAGCTTGGCTTTACTTTTCAGGGACGGTTGCTACTTCCATCATTCCTAAACAGACTTTAAGTGTTGTAGACTAGATGCAGTACTTGGTTGATCCGCCAAGTGAAGCCTCTTATTGTTTTATATGTAGCAATCAGAGGAGGCAGGCTTTTTCATGTTGGCAAGCAGAGAGCATTATAGGAGTTTAGCTCAGATACTTCTATGAGGCTTTTGGGCTTCAGACCAACAAAGGAGTGCTAAATTAAGCTTGGTTAAAACAGAGTAATGATCCTACATATCAGCAGATCATCTGACAGCTGAGTTTGTGGCTTTTTTTATGGTGTGGCGAGAAAACAAATGCATACCGGTTGCTTCGAAACTCTGCGTGATTCTTAGTGAAATATGCAGATCCACCCCAGAACAAACTTTGTGAAGATGATGGAGTAAATAGGTACAAAAGTTTCTACTATAAAGAGATCAGCAAAAAAGTAGCTGCTGCTCCAAAACCTCCATAAAAAAGTCTCATTATCGTTTGCGACTGCACAAAGACAAAGATTTTGAAAAAAATGTGCTTTGGTGTGATAATGATCATTGCTTTGTTTGGAAGAAAAAGGGTGGGGCTTGTGAGCTGAAGAAAACACCTTCCCCACAGAGCCTGGAGGTGTTTGGGATCATTGTACTGTCAAAAAACAAATGATGGTCCACTGAGCTCAGACCAGATGGGGTGGTGTGTAGCTGCAGGATGTTGTGGTCGGCATGCTGGTTAAGTGTTCCCTTGAATTCTGAATGCTACATAGCTTCCGTTCACGTTCTCTGATCTTACAAAGACACGGCGGCTGCAGCCAGAAAATGTCACAACTGGACTCATCAGACCAAAGTCCAGGTTTCCATCAGTGTAATGTCTATTCCTTGTGTTTTTTGGTCCAAGCAGGTCCTTTCTTGTTCTTCCTGGGTAGTGGTTTCTTTGCAGCAGCTCCACCAGGAAGCCCTGTTTCTTACAGTGTCCCTCACAGTTGATGTTGACATGTGTCTGCTGCTTGAACTCTGGGAAGCTGCTTAACACTCTGTCAATAGTGTGCAAAGCTGATCATCAAGGCAAACAGTGGCTCCTTTGAGGAATTTGCATCACTGCACAATTCTATATGTGTAGCTTCATAGTTGACTTGTACTGTAGCTCTTTTAGATACAGCTGATACACACCAAGCGTATGTTATGTAACCACAACTGTGTTTTTATGACGTATTTTATTTTATGTGCATTTTGAAGTGTTGCATTAGAAAAGGTGAATGGAAACAGTAAAATTTGCAAAAACAAAATTTAGAACCGTTTGAGGTGGTTTTTGACTTGTTTTAAAAAAGAGTCGGTACACTTCATGGCAGGTGGAAACACAAGTTCTGAAGCAACTTTTTTTTAGCTGACATGAAAGAATAATCACAACTTGCCTGATTATTAAAAAAATAAATCCTGAATATTTCTATTTTTTTCTTGCAGATGATCAAAGTTTTGTTTGTTTCTGTTCTTCTCAGAGTTTTTAATGGTTGGCAAACAACCGGTTTGGTTTCCAGCTTCTTCTACTCTGTTCATTACAGCCATGTGTAATGTAGTGTATAGCGCCACCTTCTGACACTATGCAGACTGGTTTATTTGCTCCAGAGCAAATAATGGAAACAAGAATTTAAGTTTTTTATTTTTTGCAATATATTAAAGGTTTACTTAAGACTGCCTTCACAGTAATATGGAAACAGCGTATGTTGGCATCAGTTTGTGGATAATTCTATAGTTTCTTCCACCAACCTGGAGATAATGTAGCTGATAGGAATTCTCCGCTTCTACTGTTCTCTTTGTGTCCAGTGCTTATAATTGCTAAGATAAAAGAAAATAACCATTTCTTTTGTCTTATCCACTGATTTCACTGCTTAAATCTGAAAGCTGACCTCTTTTATAAAAAACCCATCAGATCCTGGAGGCCCTCTCTCCTTTCTGCACCTAAAAGCATCTCCAATTTCAAAGCCAGATATGAGTCCCACATTTCTGCTCACATTTCTCTTTGAGCAGCAGTTGCTCGCCGCCGCATCCTCACTCTGCCCCACATCTGTTCCTGTCCCTTCCTCTTTTACAGCACACTGTCCTTGGATAGTCTGATAGGTCCTTAAAATCCAATTTATCATTATTATGCGTTTCTGTGAACAGCCTCAAGCCATTATTCAAATGAGGACGCTGGAAAACAGACTCTTCCTGTTGGTTCGAACCCGGCGAGCGATGAAGTCGGCGGAGAAACCGGAACTGATCTTCCTGGATGTGATTGTCTCCCAAAGTAGTCATGATTAGAAGGAAATACTGTATGCCACTATCATCTGGGGTGGTGGTGGTTGTGTGATTGTGTGTGGTGGGAGCAGAGGGGATGGGGGTGTTGCTGATGGGAGTGGTACAGGATGCAGTGTGGCAGGCGGGTGGATCGGGGAGGGGGCCGACGGTGGCGTTCATTACACGCACCGGTGAACACACATAACCCAGGCACACACACATCATTCACACACACACACACACACACACACACACACACACACACCTACACACACACACACACACACACACACCTGCAACACACACACAGCCACACATTCTCCTGCAGGCAGAGAGGACAAACCTCCAGTGATTCCTGCTCGTCACACACCTCACACAGACCAACACGAATACAATTAGCTGTCTTTATATGTCTCTTTCTTTCTGTCGCAGAACTGCACAGGTACAGGCATCATTCCTCTCTTTTATCTCCCTTCCTATCTCTGTCCTATCTGTTCCTTTGGTAACATCAGTCCAGAGATAAAAGGTCAGCAGAGTCAAAGAAGACAAAATGATTACTCATGTCCCCACCAAAAAAAAGTACAATTACCTCACTCAGCTGCTTTTAACGGCTCGTTAAAACTTGTGAAAGCACATCAGGCCTTTAAACACACGGACGTCCCTGTGACTCCCTCTTAGGTTTTGGTCTGGTGGTTTTGTCTTACTCGTATAAAAGTCTGCAGAAACAAGCAAAACAAGAGCAATAAATGGACTCAAGCACAATAAACTTGAAGGTCTTGATGATTCATTTACAAAAACAAGTCAAGTTTGCAGTTTCATATTTTGAAATATCATGACGGGAGTCTTTGTGTCAATTTAGTGTTCTTTATATGATAATGTAAATGTGTAAATTTTATGTTATGAATAAAATTTAATAGATTTTAATTAATCATATGAACTGATGAAAAACCATGTGGAATATGCAAACTGTTTTTTACGTGTGTTTTTATAAATCATTGAATTTGTTTGGGTTTATTGAGATTTTTATATACTAACTTAAAACTAGAGAAAAATAAATTGAAAATGTATTTTTATTACAATAAAAATGTATTATTGCATTCAAATATATTTAATAGAGCTCAATGTTTTACATTTTTACTTAAATAAAGATACATTCAGATTTTTTGGGACATTATTTAGATTATTTACAAAAAGATTTTATTTAAAGAAGAAAAAATTATAATTCTGCAAAAACCCAGGCGAACTAGATTTGAAATGCTGTTTCACCACACAGGCTGTACTCTATGCTCATTTGTTTTTGCTTTGTTGACTTTTTTAATTACTTCGTGGGACCGTGGTGCATAATGCATCTGCTCAATTGTATTTGCTGCCCTGTCGCCGCACTTTTATGACTTTTATGAGCCCTTTGTTTACTGCAGACTGCGGTGATAACAGCCTTCTTGCAGCAGAAACAATAACTATCAGTGGGACTTAAAAATCATTTTAAACTGTGAAGTATTTTTCTTTAAAAATTGGCAAAACCTGACTACTGTGATCATTAAGATAATCCATCCTGCCGAAGGCCTGGAGCTTTCTGCCATCTTGAAACTATTAACCGTGGTAGGTGCAGGGAATTTTGTTGGTTTCCATCACTGCTCGACTCCATCCCATTACAACAGATTCAGGTCAGGGAGCTTGACAAATGATTGGCTGTTTCTCGGTGACCCTCAGGCCCAATCAGCACAGGACGTGTGGATGAAATTGCAGGGAAGATAATGTTGCTGGCAGACTAATCATTAATTACTGCCCTTCTATCAATATCTAATTATACTGGCTGTCTGACAGAGCACGAAGGAAGATGAACCTCATACTGGAAGTCTTTATAATGGCAATATAGCCACCTTGCAGTGATGCTGTCGGTCTGAAAGCAGCTGTTACCCAGCCAGGTCATCACTGCCCAGAGCTCTGCTGGATTTCATTTTAGCTGGTTAATCAGAGGCTATTTTACTCTCGGGATGCAAAGTGAAGGCAATTAATTTCCATTAACCACCTGGCAGGCAAGATAAAACAGCAGTAGTTGTGGATTGAGAAACACTGCTTTTAAAATAAACCCACTCTTTCACACCTCATATGTCTGTTAGTGTTGATTCATTTTCATCTCATATTTTTACCAAAGTGCCAACTTTCAACTGAAAAGATTTTTTTCGTGTGTGTTTTTCAAACGAGCAGCTCGGTTTAAAAATGTTTTCAACTGGCTGTGTTTTCTCCATGGGTGGTTGTTGTCTGCTCCAAGACAATGACAACCACAGTTTACTGAAAACAAAACTCTCTTTTGATGAAGCAGAAAACATACCTGGTTTGAAAATGCAAAAAAAAAATGTTGCTGAATATGCACCTAAAGCAGAGGACAGGATTTTAGGGCCTCTGACATCCAGGTTCCTGAGGCAGACACCTGGGCATTTCTTTTGACTAGCAAGCAACCAAACTGTGTACAATTTTATGAGGTTTTAAGAACAAAAATTGACTGTTAACTATATTTTCAGTAAATGTTATCTCCCTGTGTTACAGTCTGGTGCCACATAAGCAAGCATAACCTTCTGAATGCCAACAGCGGCCAGCTGGTTTGAAAGCCATCTTATAATGTAAAATTGTTAAAATTACATTCTTTTTCACAGCCATAAACTGTAAGAACAAGAAGAATCGTCAGATTATCAGCTAGTAATATCATGTCACGTGCAGTCCCATTGTGAAAATTAACCAAATCTAAGCTTTGCTGTTTAGTCAAAATCACTACATTCAACGTGTGCCATGTAAATATTTGCCAAAAACAAAACATTAAAGCACATCCTGTAACAAAATAAAAAAAAAATTTTGGGG
>OMNN01062606.1:0-18000 GCA_900302755.1 Chromis chromis | reverse complement strand
GGGGGAGTTTTTCTGTTTATTGGTAGAGAGACAGAGTGAAAGTGGGGGAGACAGGAGAGTGACATACAGCAAATGGTCTTGAGCCGGACTCAAACTCATGACCGCTGCTAAGGGACTGAGCCCATGTGGTATCGCCTTAACTCAGTGAGCTAAACGGCGGCCCATTGACACACATGTCATGTTCAGTGTAGCCAAAACTTAAGGCCACACTGAACAACCTTTGGTTCTCTGGATCGGAGACAACTGGGAAAATTAAGATACACCTCTGAAATCTGAAAAACATGAGCAAAAATAGGCATTTTTACTTCTGCGTAATCAAAACTGTAAACTAAAGAAAGTAAATATCAGACCTAAAACAATGAGTTAGTGACACTGACGTTACTGAACCTATTCTAAAAATCCTAGCAAATCCAATGCAATAGAAATGAAGCACAACTACGTTACATCCATTTTAGTTATAGTAGTATTACCACTTTTCTTGACTGTTCCACCCTGCAAACTTTTTAAAATGGCTGCGGTTAATGCTATTTAATAATAGATACTGCCTGTTCCAAATACACCTCAATTGTGGAAAGAGTTCATTTTAATGCATTATGTATAAACTGAAATATCAGAGTGACTGTTTAAAAAACCCAACATGTAATATGTCTAAAATCTACAATGATTATAAATGATTTTTTTTAATTTAATCAATAAAAATCCTTGTACTTTTGAAAGTGTACATGAAATGTTAAATGATAAATGCAGAAAGACACGCTGAAAATATTCTTGTCAATTAGCATTGATTTTATAGTGGCATTTAAGATGTGAAGTATTGATCTGAGGATTAATCCTTTGTTGATTTAGTGACACTGATGTTTGACTCTGAGCAGAAACTAAACTCGGTTGACTGCCAGCGTTTCCAGTGTCTCCATCATTTGGAAAGAAAATGAAACCTCGGCTCTCAAATGGCGCCACACAGTCTTCAGAAGTTATAATAATGCTGAACATCAGGTACTTATTTTTATCAGAAGGGATATTTAAATGGTACACAATGTCTCAGACATAACATTTTGTGTATGACATCAGTAAATCAGCTGATAAGAAAGGTTCTGCCAGACGAAAGTTTGGACCTGTAACAAAAACAGCATTAAGGTTTTAATCAGCGTGCAGCGGGCAGAGACACAGTGCATTAACTGAGGTACGTAGCGCAGAGTAGGCTGGTTATTTTGGCAGTTAGATCATTGTTGCATTAATGTGTTTCCCTCAAGAGGACAGTGCAGCTGTCCTTGAGTAAAGCACTTAAATGCTATTGCCTCAGTAAACACTCAGCTGCCGGGCGGTCAGATGATGGAAAAGGCTGCAGATGGACTGGCCTGCTGTTGTGTAGTGGAGAAGAGAGTCGGGTTAAAGAACAGAGCGGCGTTTAATAATGTGCAATACACCTGAATCCAGATTGTATGAATGAGCAAACAGTGAAAACCTCATATCATATCCGCTGGAGAGTCTCACTAGTAAAGAAGAGAAGGTAGTGAGCTTTAATAAACAACAGAAGGATGCAGGAAGCGGCTGAGTTTACTGTCAGTGCAAACAAACACCAGATTTTCACAATATGCTGTTTTGGCTTTATATAAAAACAAATTAAAATGGCCCTGGACATTATGTCAAACTTTTATCAAATTTTATTTTGGTGTCGACTCAACTTTAGAAAATCACGCTTTTAGCTGGACGTCATTTTAGTTATAATAAAGATTAAAAGTCAGCGTTCACATGTTATAGATCTCACTGATGTTTTACAGTTACACCAGATTCTTGACATTTTTCGCTGGAAACTTGTGCCAAGACTGGACCACACAATATTTTTGTCTTTTGAGATAATCGCTGTGTCAGATGTAGTGTTGGAAGAGTTATAGCTTCTCACTGTGACTTGGTGCAGAGAGGTGGGAGGCCATCGTATCAGACACAGTCAGACAAACGACAAATGTTTTTGATTATAAATATCATGATGCATCTAAAAAATTTGAAAAACTGTGAATATGTAGGTGTGCCGAGATATGTTAGGGCTGTCACTAGTGATCTTCAATACGATACCTGCCTAAATATGTCTGTAATGATTCCAAATTAATACCACAGCAAAATCTTAAACCATCTTAAAACAATTTTATTAATTGAAAAAATGCTGATATTTTAACATTGTCAATGCAAAGCAGTGGGAGGTTGTGAAAATAAGCTATAAAATAACAGGAGTGAATTACTATACCATAGTGTGTTCGTATACATTTGCATAAACAGAATTGGAGAAACTCTGGAAACTTCAGTAAAAAGCATGTAGACTTCTGTTTTTGGTTCAGAATTAAAGAAGCCTCTTGGATGAGTCTTCAAGAACCTAAAAGTGAAGTCCAGTTGCTTTTCACCATAGCTCCTGGGATCTTCTTTCAGATCAGCTCCTTACACGTCTCACTGTTGCTTATTAAAGTGCGGCGGGATGTTTTAATCACCTGCTTGCACTGTTCCTGCAGGAGTTCAGTTTATTGTGAGCTAGTGGTGATGATCTGCATGTGGTGAACACCTGATTTTTAGCAGCTTGCAGTAACGTTAGTTAATGTAAACGGTGTAAATGCTGCGTTTGCCACATTGATGATACAGCGTAGAGTTAGCTAAAAAGCCAAATTAAACAGTCATCACTGGCCTTAATTACCTCGCCAAACTCTGATGTTGGAAAAACTTTGCTTGGTACAACATAAATCACATTGTTGGACTTAAATTACAAGGCCTAATGTAATTATGTTATCTATCACATCTGCCAATCTGTCACTCGGCATGTCTGTTGGTGAGTGTGTGTAGGTTTAAATCATCTTTTACAGATGGACTGATGTCGGTGAACTCACCCTGACTGTTGGCAGTAAAGGAAATAATGCTATAGTTCAGTGTGTGCATCTGCTTTGTGTAAAATCTATGGATGGATGGCAAATGCACTCATCTGCAGACTTGCCTCTTGTTTTTAAAGCTGCAGTTTGCTTATGAGAAGAAAAAAGCTGTTGGCATGCCTACTATTCCTGCAGGAAATTGAAGCAGAGCGCTGCACACATTCACTGACCCGCTGTCCCACATCAGTGCAACTCACCGGAAGTACATCTTCTGGTAAATCACAGTCATTCTTAAAGTACCAATACTCAAAATGAGGAACAGTATCGTTTATAATGGCAGGGTTTTGTGATTCCTTTCTAGTAAAGCTGTCACACTATCAGTTATTTTACAACACAATTATTGTGGCCAAAAGAATTTGTGATAATGATAGTATCGCAATATTGATAGTTTATATGAAAAAAAAAAAGGGTAGAGTGTCTCGCTTTTGTGTGTCATCTCCTCCAACATTGTCTTGTGCAGCAGTAGAAGCCACACAATGGTAGTAACTAGCTTATAGAAGTTTCTGTGTTTATGGCAGGTGGAACCCAGCATTAAGGTGCAATACCACCACCTTTATGTTGGAGTGTCAACCAAATAGTTACTAGTGCTGGATTATTTATGATATTGTCATGTGTGTTATTTACATTATATCAATATCACAGTTATTGTCTAAGTAAGTGGTATATTACGATGTCCCTAGTTGAAGCATCAACACAAAGATTGGGTGTTGGTGTCAGATGCTCACAGTAGAGACCGAGGTCTTCTCTTTTAAGGACATTTTTGCACCAAACTTCGATATTTTCACACACTATCGGTGGGTTTATAAACTGAGTACATAGAATAAGGCAAAGAAAGGACATGTTTCCATATTGCTTCCATCAAAGACCCCAATGATATCTGAGACTTATGAGACAGACAGCTGGTTGTCCAGCGGCACTACGTGAGTCAGATCTGGTTATCACCTCCCTGCTGTCTTACCTTTCTGCACATTTTAAAATAGCAAAAAAAACCTTCAGCACCTGCAGGTCAATTATCCCCAGTAAGCCCTTGAGCACAGCCTTTTTCACAGACACCTTCTGGGAACAATAATCAAGGCTGCCGGCTGTCAGCAGGAGTTACCTCAAATTATTAACAATGCCAAGAAACTTATTTTTTCTTTCCGTTTCTTGCATTGTTCAAAGGTTACTTGTTATACTTTCACATCAAATTATTCTTCCCCCGACGTACACTAGTGTTCAGATCTTCCAGAGATTCTCATAAGGAGGAATATTAAGTCAGTAGTCTTGTCAGCGAGAGGTGTCTGCTATTAATCTCTTACACAGACAAGTTCATGTGATGTTCATGCGTGGACGCATCTGCACTGTACAACCAACCAGCATGAGACTTAACTTTCCTGTGCATGAAACTGGGACGTAGTGACAGAGAGCTGAAGAGAATAAATGAAAAGGCAATTCAGGATATATTTAGAAGCTTCTGTGATTCTTTAAAAAAAGTTTCTCGTTTAAAAGAAACCTCAGAATGACGTTATCCGACAGTATGCCCTGTAAACTTTTACATAAAAAGGAAATGCAAAGAACAGCTCTGTTAAGTCTATACTTTTCGTCTTATATGAACAGCTTTCCTCTACATAAAACTAGAGAGGATAATACAGATCTCTACATTAACAAACTGACACAGGCCTCATCTGATGTTACAGTAATTTCATTTTATTTAAAATCTTCTTCAATCTTAATAATATTCTTTAAAGAATCTGACCCTGTCACCAGACAAGCCCCTTGATTTGCACTAAAATTTATGTTTTTATGGCAACTAATGGCAATGGCAGATTTCTTTGGCCACTTGGGGACAGTGGAAATAAGTTGTAAACACTAAACTAGCATATTAACGCCTTTTAAACTGGTACCGTTTATACAGAACAGCTGCTTATTTAAACATCCAACAGCTACACAGCACCATTATCATTTATTGTGCGAGTATTGTTTGTGGCAGCCTGACAAAGTCCAATATTCACTCTTCTTTTAGCTCTGGTTTTGCAAAAATATCTCACGCTTTAGCTGCTAAATGTCCTGGTACCTCCACCAAAGAGCTGCTCTCTGTGTCTGCTGTTTGGTGCTGAGCAGCTTACAGTGGATTTATTAGAGCCTTTTTTTGCTGACAGCAGCTGCAGTGCTGTGTGCAGTAACCAAAAAACAAAAAAAGTTGTAGACAACAGAACAGAGCACATAAAGCACCATGAAGCCCGCGGGCAGCTGCAAACTTAGGCCTAATACTCTGTAGATTTGTTACTGTGAGCGACCCCTTTTACGCAGTCGCAGAGCAAGAGTGTGATTCCAGTTAATAAAAAGGCTAATGCTAATCTGAGGTCTGTGACAAGACAGGAACTCTCCTGCATGAAGGTCAGACCTACTACATTAAGTCAAGCCGGTTTTTCAAAGCCACAAAGAGGTACACACAAGGTCTCCTTTGACATGTGTGCCACCAATGTCATTATTTGACACTGATGTTTTTTTCCACGTTAAAGGAGGAGGTTGGAACTTGTTAAAGGAGGTTCTTGGTGGTGGTGAGTCACTTTCACCCAGGAGGCTGAGGTTCACGTTCTATGCCAGATCATTATTTTTTCATTTAGTTTTGTTTCATTTTGTGATTCGAGGTTCATTTTCACTTGTTTTTTTAAGGTTTAGGCACCAAAACCACTTAAGTAAGGTTTAGAAATGATCCTGATTCCTTTCAGAGCATTAACCACATGTTACATGGCAAACTTCTCGTTGCATGAAAAGGAACAACAATGAGGGCACCAGTTGAGAACATTTTTCTGACGTTAAGGGGCTTTCATAGTTGTATTGGATGACCCTGTGCGTTGAAGGCTGATGCTAAAAGGTACCCAGTACATTCAAACACAAATTAGCAGTATGTTAGTGAGACTGGGCTCGTAAAGGACATTCATCTCCCTGTGATGGCCAATATGGATATAACTCCCAGATTACTGAGCTAGAAATGTCAAAAAAGGGAAATTAGCAGCTTTACTTTGTCAGTTTGTATTTTTCTGATCTCTTCTATACCACTTAAGCAGTTCTTTAATTTACTTCCAATCCAGATGAACTGAAGTCAGAGGATGATTATGAAAACTGTGGTGCGGATGCTGAGAAAGTGGGCGGGGAGATGTGATGTGCAACAGCATGTTTCAATTCTACAGAAATCCTCTACATTCACACTTCCCAGTAATCAGTGTTACAGATTTTTTATTTTTTTTCCGTCCAAGTATCAAAATTGCAAAATGTGAAGGAGGGAAATTGGGAGCTGTAGCTGCAGGCGAGTGAGCAGAGGATTAAGGTTCATTGTATTCCGCTCGCTGTATGGAGAAAAATGTGAGAAATGAGAAGCAGAAGAGCAGCGTTTCCTCGTCTGCAGGATTATCTCAGCCGGCCGCGTTGCATACAGCACTCAGACGTGGTGTTAGTCTTGTTCCTGCAGACACTTGACCTTAGGGGAAAAGACACACTCGAAACCTCAAAATCCACGGCTTTGTCAGTTGTACCGCCAATCTGAAGGAAATTAAACCAGCTCCACGTATACAACGTATCTGACTTATGAATTGTGGCTCCAGTGAGGATTGTCAGTTAACGAGAAAATCACTGTAATTAGTGCTTGCAGGACCTAAATACAATAAGGCTTTTCTGTTTCTCAGCAGAACGTTGAGTGCCTCACTCAAATTAATTTGCTATTTAACTTAAATAAATGCTGATATCACTGATGCAATAAAAAGTAAATGCTCAAAGTAGGTCATTTAAAATGTTCCAGTAGTCAATGAGCACTCCACCTTTTACATGCTGCCTTTAATACTCGTAGTTTCTGCTTTTAGTCTTACATATTACAATAACATTTTAGTCCCAGAGGAGCATTAATGGTCACATGTCAAATCAGCTTCTAGAAATCCCATTTATTTACTATTTAATGGTTTTGCCTGATACCTTTTAGGGGCAACATAATCGCTGCACGTATAATGTTTTTTCCACTCCACAAAATGCTACATTCTGGTACCACACATACATCAAATGAAGCTGGGATGGATGGTGAGAAGGTAGAAATCAGTGTTTGACCCTTCTGTTTTTCCTTTCTATAGTTTTAAGCAAACTTTTTCAGGCTTTTTGTTAAATCTGCTGTTGATAAGAATATAAATGCAAGACAAAATAAATACATACAAAGTAGTCTGCGCCTATAGAAAAGCAAAACCTGATTAAACTTTGGCTTCCATTTCCTTCAAGTAGTCACTTTGTGCAGCAATAAACTGCTCCCAGTGCTCCATCCATGCTTGAACACTCAGTGGCAATCCCGTTATGGAAGCATGTCAAGCACCATCTGCAACATGCACTGCCTCTCCCCCACTGTGTCAAAATGACGACCCTTCAACTGAACTTCAGTTGAAAACTTCTCTTTTAAATTTAAAGTCCAGCTGCTTTCCACCCAATTGCCATCACATCACAGTTCAGGTTGTTTGCGCCGAATGTTCTCCCTCAAACACCTGAGGACATTAGAGTGGAACTCAGCTTTTACAGTCTGACCCTGGGAGACAAATGCACAGTGCACAACCCCATGTGTGTTAAAGAAAACAACAAACTTGCTCTTGGCCGCACTCCTGACCTAACGCACTTTCTTTGATCTTGGAGGCTCTTCCACTGCAAAGACTGCTGTTTGGTTTCTGGGTCGTAGCACCGAAACCCACCTCTTGTGACCAGTGATGACCATGATGTGAAAATTGGCTCATTCCTGTAGACGTAGCCAGTAGCCTGTTGTTGAGATCCTTGCAGATTGTGACACTTTGCTTCTGCCGGTCCATGGTGAAATTGCAAATGTGCACTGCCAAGTACTTACAGAAACACATCTAACACAGGCCCTGATGTTGATCACAAGATGTTACACAGAATCCTGAGTTGCAAGAGTTGCTGCTCACATCTGTTGCATGTTCATGGCCGTGCTGTGCTGTGTTTGTTCACAACAGTACCAGTTGTGGAACATGATTGCACCTTGTATAGTCTCGACTCACCGGATGTAGGTTGTGGGTGGAAGCCTGCCATTGGCTAATCATTTAAGTTGGCATTCTCCCTGTCTTTTGCTACCCGTGTGCTGCCGTTTTCAAAATGATCCTCCCTACAACAACCTCTGAGCACCAACCTATACACTAGAAATGACAAGTTTTGCTGAAGAATGTGTAATAAGGCAGGCCTGCTAGTTTTTTCAGTGGATTATCCAATTTTAATCACAGTGCTTGTCTCCCTGCGTTCAAATGTTCTCCCAAAACAATTCCACCAGTCACTATTTTGAGGGAACACCAAAGCCGCACCCTTAGCTAAGCTTCACCCACGACAACAGTGATTGGTGTAAAGAAATACAAACAAACCAACGCGTTTTTCTCCCCTATGACAGAATGATAGTGTGCTGCAGGCAGACCATGTTCTACAGAATGGGCTGGCAAAGCAAGACTACACCTTTTATGACCTGATATCATCTATTAATAATTGCTGTTAGCCCTGACTAGTGAATGGAAAAAATACCTCTACCCTCAATCCAATTCTACAGTGCAGTTTTATTCTTAAAAAAAAAAAAAAAAAAAGACTAGAAACTTTCAGAGAACGATTGTCGTTTTGGTCAATTAAAAAATAGTAAACACATGCAGTTGTTGAGCTTCATACATTATTAGCAAGATAACCAGAAAAATCTTCCCTTGAAGTTCTTGAGTTGCCTAACATATGTAAATTGTGTTTTAGCTGTCATTAGTGGAAGAAAAAACAATTCAGCTGGCATCACATTTCTTTCTAAACACATTTCCTCATAAAAATTAGGAGTAAGCATTAGATATTTTTGTATAAATTCCACTTGATTCGAGTGCAAAGATTATCATGAGTCTTTCCAGGTGGCCACAATATCAGAGGAGGTGATTTCAGACTGCATGTCAAACCTCAGCCAACATTACAGTAGCTTGCAGTCTTTTCAATGTGCATAATGTTGTACTTTTGCAAGAAGAGAGGGGCAAGAGGCAACACATTCTAATATCTAGTCTTACTGTCATGGCTTTGTGCGACACTGACATGGAATAAACTGACAAATAGTTTTTCCTGAGGCTCATTTTGTTCCAAACATTGGATGTATCGAGCTGCGCCTCAGAGGATAAACTTAATACAAAATAAGCTTAAATATTAAATATATATCAGCTCCTTCATAATATAGCCTATTATATACAAATTGCAATGCAAAATAATTAATAGTTGCTTGCATGCTGTTTTGTTCTCTATCTCATTTTATTCTGAACTAATTTCTGTGAAATTTAAATCAGGAAATGCTTCACATTATAGCCCAGCCAGTGTAAGATATACAGGTACTGTATGTTATTACAGTTATATGATTATTTATTTACTGTCACATTCACACTCTCATTACTTCCCTTTCTGCATCACTTCACCTCCATTAACAGTTACTTACAGTCACTGCAGCGGCGTCTAATGCGATCATTTATTTCGGTTACTAAACAAATGTTTGGTCCAGTCGGTCGACGTTCTCTGAATGCAAAGCTGCTATGGTGGTCTGATGTACGGCGGCTTGCGTCACCAAACCGGCATGCCAGCAGCCTGGTCTCGCAGTGCCGTGAGTCAACAGGCCCCAAGGACGAACTGGCAAGACACATAAAGCCTGGAGCATTAATTATTCAGAAAGGAGACGGTTGTCGGAGGCAGATAAATGTGTTTTACAATTCCACTCTTGCTCTTCACTGCAATTTCAGCTGGAGGGAGGGAAGAAAAGAAGCGTGGTTGTCCATTATCATACACTTTATCTCCTTAAATGAACAAACCCCTCAAAACAAATGTGTTTCAGTAAATTGAGTGGCAGCAGACGCAGAGAGGAGTGTGCTGGTTGGCTTCTTGTTGCCCTGAATCTCTTCAACAAAAGTGGAGAGAACAAAGTTACTATGACTCATACCGACACAATAGAAGCATTAATGAGCAAAACAGAAGGTTGAAATCAACTGGAGTTATCCTCTAAGTTGTACCAGCTCTTTTACTTTCTACACTTTACATCACACCACACACAGTATGGCTACACACTGCACTAGCATCATTCTGCTGCATGCCGTTATTAAGAGAGGACCTCCAGCAATTTGTGTTGCACTTTCATAAGTTTTACTAAAATTTCAGCCCTTTCTCATTCATAGGGCGTCAAATAGCTGTGTTGTCAAAGCTGCTGATGTCTCAGAGATTCGCACAAGATGTCGTTTGGGGTTGGTGCCACCTGTGTCAATATTCGATGTCAATAGACGTTTAGGAGTTTTTCTGCTTTATAAACAAGTCTCATAAAAAGGTTGGAAGGGTGATGGTGGTGTAAGACACAGGGTTTTCACCCAGGAGATTGAGGTTTTTGTCCAATGCTGGACCATTATTTTTTCACTGAGTTTCATTTTATTTTGTTGCTTAAGTCTAGTTTTCACTCCTTGTTTGGTTCAGTTTGGGCAGCAGAAGTACTTGGTTAGTTTTAGGAAGATCGGATAGATAGGAAGATAGGAAGATCTTGATTTGTGTCAAAATAAACCCTTTCAAAACACAGGGCAAACATCTCGTGATCTGAGAAAAGTGACAGTGGCCATGTTTCCAAAACATACTTTAATGGACATTTTGAAATATCACATTCTAAAAACTTAAAATAAATGGCAAAATTAGAAGAAAAAAAACATCCCCAAGTTTACAAGTTTTTACGCTTGCTGGTTTTGGACTTTTTCCGAAAACAGATAATGCGGTTAATGGGAGGTGGAAACGCCTGTTCTGAATCAGTTCTGATGTAGTGAACATTTAACTCACATGACTGACCAGTTGTTTCCGCTTCTTTAATTGTCTTTGTTTCTAGTCGTCGCGAAACAAGGCCAATACCAGCTGACATGAAAAAATAATTACAACTTTCCTGTTTAAAAACAATTTCTAAAGACTTATCTCCATTTTTCTCTTGTAGATTGTCAAGATTTGCTTGTGTATTCTTCTTCTTTGAGGTTTTGTAGCAGTTATTGAACCATTTCCATCTTCTTTTACTCTGTGAACTACAGCCAGGTAACCTATAGCTCCACCTTCTGATGACACTTCACTGTCTAGTTTATTTACTCTAAAGCAGTTAATGGAAACAAGACTAATTATCCTTTCAGTTTGGTTGACAGTTATATGGAAATACGACTAGTGGCTCACGGCATTTATTTCTGACAATCATAAACTTTAATAGGTCTATCAAACTACTCTGCACATTAAAAAATGATGCTAAAGGGTACCCGGCGTGTTCAAACGTGACCTGACAAAGTGTTCGTATGTGATGAGTTTGAAATGAGAACAGGGTTGAATTTCAGTCCAAAAGCAAAGGACCACATCACACACTCCAACTTCTTAGGTTGGATCTTCCCCGCTTGCTGGATAAACACCCACATCTTTTAGACTTGTGCAGTACTTCCCATTACTAATAAACACACGCTGGCATGTAAAATTGATGGAGCTCTCTTTTGTTCAACACTGCAACTAGTTCCCTCTAGTTTTTGCATTATAGTCCAGTGTTTGGGACTATTGTGGGATGTGGATGAATTCCTGCTTTAATCCCCAAAACGGCTTATCCACTGACTAGGGCTGCACAGTTAATCAAATATTCATCATGATGCCAATTTTGGCTTCTATCAACTGGGATATTGTTGTTTAAAGTGCTCTGCTGATAGAAAACAGTCCATGTAGGTAAAATCATTTGGTTTCAGTTTCGGTAAACTGGACATCAGAATACCTTATTTTACTTTTTTATCAAACACATATTTGGTTACAAACCTTTCTGTTGCTGCACTGCAATAGCTGGAGACTAGAGGCTTCTCTGTGCACAGATGTCTAGTTAGTATCTACAGTAGCCTGCATGTGGGGTGTTTATGTAATAGTGGTAAATCATAGTTCTTTCTCCCATATGCACAAGTTCAGCAAATCAGTTGTTTTGGGTCTGATTTATTTATATTTTGCCGATAGAAAATGCTCTGAATTTAAGACTTGTGTTATGTCTTGTTTTAATGCAAAGATTTGTACATTAGGAGGAATGTTGCATGACATCAAAGTGAAAGCAGTGCTGTCCTTGTTTAAATGTTTAAGTGCACGCAAAAATGATTTGTCCCTAAAAACCAATGAATAATCGTGATCAAAATAATAAGGATTATCACTTTTGACATCAACAAACAGCCCCAGGTCTGACCCTGACGAAGAATGTTAAAGCGATGTTTTTAAAAAAAAATGTTTTGCAGATACAAGGTTTCCCCTCTGACAGCAGTAATGTTTAAATTACAAAACTGTGTGAATATGTATGTGAGCTTGTGTATGGCCCTGAGTGTCAAAATGTTTATGTGTGTGTTCACCATCAGCACTGCATCTGCAAGCTGCCTCAGTTGTTGCGTGGGCAGGAAGATCTCGACATCGCTGCACACTGTCACAAAATGCTCCACCTAAACGCCTCTACTACTTATCTTCCTCCGGGGGATTACAAAGCATCACAAATAAATGCAGAGCGGCGTAACTGACAACAGTCACATTATTGTAGCACGACTGGCGATAAGGCACTGTGTGCACCGCGGGGTGCTCTGTGTGGCCTTTCTGCAGCTATCTGAAAGTGGAACACACACAGAGAAATGAGAATCTTTGCTGTATGAAATTGCTGTGATCTGACTATTACGGCTCCTCTCAGAACAAACTCACCAAGAGCTTCTTTTTCAGAGACGAAGAGTAAGAATATCACTGGACCTTCTCATTTTTTCCCCCGAGGAATAAAACAAACAGCTTTCTCTGCCAGATGCTCCTCTCTATATATACTACAATTAACTAATGTCTCTCCCACTTAATTTCAACACCAGTACCTCATTACTTTATCCCATAGATGCTTAATAGAAATGAACATAGCCACGGTAATGTCACCCATTGTTGTGAAGCCTTGAGTTTGGCATTTTGCCTGTTGCCATCTTGGTTTTTGGAGCCAGAAGTGACCCTATTTGGACAAGAAAGTGAATCTGACTGAAAAGGTGAGGACACTATGTACTCTCGAGTCTGACTCACTGGATGTAGACTTTGGTGTAAGCCTGTCATTTCCATCACCCATCTCATGCAGTATTCTCTTCCCCTTCCACTATCTGAATGTTACAATTTTCAAAATACCCTTCGCAACAGGAAAGAACAACAGCAATCTCATAGCAGCAACCTACATGCTGAAAATTAAAAGTTCCGATGAAGATTTGAGTAGTGTTATAAGGCAGTTCTTCCAGTGCATTAGCCGTTTTATTGACAGTGCTTCTCTCCCTGCATGCTAACGTTCCAGCAAAACAAGTTTCCCCTGTCGCTGTTTTGCAGGGGTACCACCACTACAGCCTGGGCTTAGCACTGCCCAAGACAACTGTGATTGGTTTAAAGAAATGCAAACAAACCACAGTGTTCTTCCACCTGTGGCAGAATGATAATGAGGTGCAGCCAGACCATTCTCCAGCACTGAGGCTGTGCCATAGAGAAAGACCTGGTTATACAAAAACATATTAACCAATATGGTAGTCAAACACAAAGTATTCACAGCATGCCCTGCTTTATCATCTCTTTTAGTGTAAATGGGTCCATAATTTACCAATTGAACACCATACTGAATTAAAGGAGACGTAAAACTAACAATTGATGCCATGAACTCATTAGGAAAATGTTTACTGTGGTATCGAATCAAGTGAGAAGTAGTGTAATTTATTCATAGAATTCTATAAAATCTGACTTCTTTTTGCAACCACAGGAGTCGCCCCCTGCTGGACATTAGAAAGAATGCAGGTTTAAGTCACTTCCACATTGGCCTTTAGACCAGGAGCTATGTTCACTTCTTTCATACTTATTCCTGTAACACAGCAGCTCCCCTCCAGCCCTCACTGCTTAGCCACGAGGATGAAGGACCCCCACCCTAAAGGTTATTACAGAAGATTTCCAGCAGAAAAGAAACGTACACTTTGATCCTCAGCAGCAGGGAGCAGATTTTCTATGAGGTTAAATCTAACACATGAACATGTGCTTAGGTGATGATTAGCATTTTCCCCCAGCCGAGGGCACATTATTCTCCCAGTGGGAAGCGTTCTTTTTAAAGGCAGCTGGGTTTTTTTTTTTTTTTTAGAAATCTTAGTTCTCCAGAGTAATTTCAAGTGATATAGTTCAGCTTTATGAGATGGTTTCTCCTTCCAAGATAGCTCAATAAAAGCAAACTAAAGCGGGTGATGTATGTGGCCTTTGGCTTTTCAAAGAATCTTCAGCAGCTCTCAGCTCAAAATTAAACTTCTGTAAGTAATCCTTTTGTCTGCTGGGTTACCTTATACGGCCGCTGCCGTTGCCGTGGAGAGAGGCAAATAACAGGCAGCTGCTCCAGAGGTGGAGCTGGGCCGCTTCCAGCTGAGAATCTGAGCAATTGTATGAATGTGAAGCAGGCCGTCGCTGGAAAACAACATGAACACTCAGCTAAAGCCTTGGCTGGGTGAATTCAGGTTAATAAAACCTTCCCAGGGCAAAGTCAAGAAGGGACCTTGTTCTGTGTTGAAGGTTTCAACCAATTATATCAGATTATCTGCCCTTCAATTCTCTGAAAACTACTGTCCCAAATATCAGAAAACTGCCTCGGAGCAGTTACCATGGCATCCTAGTTAAGTCGATGTAAACCTTAGATGTGATTTTCTTTTTTCTTTTTTTAAAGCCAATGAACCTGTCATTTAAAAAAAAAACCTCTGTATGTGTACACAGGGAACAGAAAGGACCTCATTCTACATGTCGCAGTTTTAAACCCATGGGGGAAGTCAGCAATTTCACTGCTTTCCTTTAGTGGGCAAAGTGGGAAAAACACAGCTGGAGTCTGGTAAGAAAAGCAGCAGTCAGGGGGTGAGTTGCTCCCCTCAGCAATTCAAATCTCCAAAGACATTATTGGGTTTGTGCTCAACTGTGAAGAAAATGTCCTGGATTTTGATTGAGATGGATTTTTTTTCCCTCCTAGATTTTTTCCACAAGTAAAGATCTGCTGATAGTTAGTTTTTTTCTTGTGGTGCAGAAAACTATTGGAGTTGCAGGTTCGACCAAAAGGGCACAGAGAGAGTGATGAGCTGGCTGAAACGGCGACAGAGTGAAAGCTGAGTGTTAGTTTCTGGGAGCAGAGCTAATCAAAGCTTTGTTTGTAGAAGGCTGGGAAAGTGGACTGTCTGATTTACAACATGTTAACACGAGGAGTATTTGATTCTTCTTTTTTCTGTGTGTTTATGCTGCATGTGTATGTGCCTGCATTTTCAATATGCTACTGCTGTCACCTGCAGGGCAAACATAGCACTGCATGTCATCCTCACTGAGTCCCGATTTGTTTTTCTTTTCCAAAAAAGTCAACATCATTAAAAATAGATGGGGCTGAAATAGAGCAAACAACTTCTCCTCTGTCATGAGTTATGTTTGCATGGATTTCTCTCCACAAATAACATCCAGTGGATTGGTAACGACAACTCAGCAAAATTCACCCTGCCGGGTTTCCAGAAGACAAATTAACTGCAGAGGACAGAATGAAACAGAACGGTAATCAAGACAATATGGACACATGTAAGAGGATGGACGTTCTGACTGATCAGAAATAATCAATGATGGCAAAAAAAAGAAGAAAATAAGGTCCAGAAAGAGAACTGTTTTCACTTGCAGCTGCTGCTCTTATGTTACAGCACGGGAGTTTGTTTTACTGAGCAGCTCAAACATTTAAATATGTGTAACTGACTGGATTTGACAGCTGCTCCTGCTTGTGCTGTTGCTGCTAATGAAACACATCTGAATCTATCATCCAGAAAGCAACACATTCACTTGACAGTGAATGCAAAACACCAAAATGCTCAGTATGCAGATAACACTGCTCTAACTTCATAAAGATGTGTCAGGCCTCAAGACTGTGAAACGTGATTGCACCTGATTGTATCACAGTTTTATCCCAAACTTTTTCAAAACAAGTTCTGACTGAATATACAAACAGATTGTGATTATAACTTATCATCTTCCTCAGACCTTTGCTTCCAATTAAATGATGTTTTGATGATGAAATAATTATTGCCTTTTGAAATGTTGACTGATGAATTTTAGATTGCAGAACCGAAACCTTTCCCTTTTTCAAACACATTTATTCAGTGATCTGCTGTTTCATTACACAGATAAGCCGAATAATTAGCATGTAAAGCTACACCAAGACCTTTTTTTGTCTTTTTTTTTTTTCACTCATCGCCTCCTTTCAACAACAGATACCAATTATGTTTGAGTTCAAAAGGGGATTATGATCATGTTGTTGGACTTCAAAGGCTGACGTCAGTCTGTCCTCGGGGGATTAATGCGCAAACCCACCAGCTTTCAGCAATGAATAAACAAACATTTTCCACATTTTCTCCCGCCAGACATCTCGCTTGGCTACAAAAATAACATAATTTTCAAAGTTGCTGAAGCAGCTTCTGCTCACCTACCAAAGGCCAGACCAAACAGTCCAAGGCTGCAGGGGCTGAAGCAGAAATTGAGCACAGATACCAAAATTTGAAACAGCATCTCCACAGAGTTGTTATACGTTGAGAATTTGTGCCCCTAAATCTCAAAGTTTAATAGTATGTCATTTGTAATCCTTCAAAATTCGTCACAGCTTCTTCAAATCTGACCCTCGTCCTAGAAAAAGATATTCATCATTTAAGCACTACCAAGAATAAGCTACTGCAAGAAACAACCATCATAGCAAAATATTAACTACCTAACCTTTGAAAACATAATTAGTTATTTAATTAATGTCACCTGAAAAGAAAAGTATTAATATTTTGGGAAAGTTATTAATAATTTGCATATTGTGTAAAATAGATGTTTTTCTTTCAACATACATTTGTACTTTAGTCATTTTAAAAAAGCATTATTTGTGTTGTGTCCTAATATTTCAGCCAAGTCTTGTCCTGCTCAAGACTGGCCATATGAACTATATTATAGAGATATATTGTGGATTTATTGTAGCCAAACACATCATGGAGCTCTGACAAACAGACCAAACCTCCTCAAATCTTTCTCCTTGCATGCCCCTCTGTCTCGCTGCCTCCATCTGCAGCCTCAGAAATAGTCTCCGCACTCACAGCATGTCCTGATCATCTGACTGCATGCCAGATTACATGCATGACCCGCTATTTCAGTCGCATCTCGTATAATAGAACACAAGCATTTATTGTGATAGACATAAAACCTTTTATCATGAAGTGAAGTATTGTATTTCTGACATGGAGCATCGTCTTATTTTAGGAAGAGCACGTGAGGAGATCTGTGTCCTTCAAAATGATTGACACAGTGAATAAATAGTTCCATCTATTAAAACTACATTGGTGGAACTTGGTACATTTGTGGGGTCCACCAATAAATAGGTATTTTTAAAATGTACTAATTAAAACAGAAACAGAAAACAATCATGTGAAGTCCTCAGGAACAAAAATGACTGACAAAATTATGAAAATAAGGCAGCTGTGAGATATGACAAAAAGTACAGCTCCAGGTTTGCTGGTTGTCCATTCATTAGGATGATGGTTAAAACTCTTTATATTTTGCCTTACTGAAACTCAATGTTTGGTTTAATCCACAACAAATATTTTGTTGTAATGCAAAAATGTTAGGTAAGTGAACAGTATTCACCCTGACACCTTTCAGACATCAGATCAGGCAGGACTGTGGCCAACCATATAAATGACTAACGTTCATGCTAACATTAAGCTATTATTAGTCAGACAGGAGATGGCTTCAAGCTTCAGTTTATGGGGCTTTATTGGCATGAACAAGAAATCAAGAAATAATGTTGCTGAACCATCAAATACAATTAGTCAAATATATAAACAGTACACAATACGGCCATATGAACATTAACATTAAATTATATATATGAATTATACACTGATCAGCCACAACATTATGACCACTGACAGGTGAAGTTAATAACATTGATCATATTGGTACTATGTGTTCTGCTGGAAAACCTTGGATTTTGGCATCCATGTTGATGAGACTTAGACACCCAAATAAACATTGTCCCAGAACAAGCACA
>OMNN01062605.1:0-12085 GCA_900302755.1 Chromis chromis | reverse complement strand
TATGTTCCCACATCCCTATGTTCCCACAGCCCTATGTTCCCACATGTCTCACATTTCTATTACACGAAGGGAAAATTTTCCACATGGTTTGGCCTCTTATTTACACGAAAACCCTGTTTTGATCTTAAGAAAACGATTATTTCTCAAAACAAAATCTTAGAAATGTGGGATAGGGCTGTGAATATAGGGCTGTGGGAACATAGGGCTGTAGGAATATAGGGCTGTGGGAACATAGGGCTGTAGGAATATAGGGCTGTGGGAACATAGGCACGCTCCCGGATTGGTCAGTCTGGCAATGCGCCGGGTGTGATGAGGAAAGTGTCTCAGAGGGTTCCGAATCAGAACTTGACCAAACTTCATCTGATAGTGAGGAAAATGAAGGCTTAATGCTCACACGATGTATCAAATTGATATCTGCATGCAATTCAAACAAGAGTTTTTGCATTAAAAAAAAATCCATTTTTACTTCTGAACTACTTGTTTGAAAAATATAATGTTGGTTATCTGGTTCATGCACGGAAATAGTTTCCGTGTTTCAAAGATTGTTTGCATAATGTTCATCTCATAGAAAGATACCATTTCCTAAGTGTTGTTGACTTTTTTTTAAATTAAATTTAATTTTAGAAAAATCAAAACTCGTCTTGTTTTTTCTCAAAATGGACATTTTATGGGTTGTCTGGTTCTTGCTTGGTGCAACAGAATTTAAAAAATGTGTATCTGGACAATATTTTTCCTTCATAAATTCATAATTTTAACATTTCTTTTATAATTATTGGCTCTTCTTATGGATTTTACAGCTTGTGCAGTTATAGATCGACAAGTGGGATATTTGCCATCTCACGTTTTGAACATATCATTCTTTTACAAATATTTCCCAAGTGCTTATTGACAGAGAAAGGATTTTTTAAACACAACATTTCTAATAATAGTTTTCTTTTCTTTATTTTCCCACATCAACAGGATTATGAGCTTTTCTTTGAGCCACAGCAGAAACCACGCATGTGCTTTAACACTTTAAGCTTCAGTAAAGCTTGAAGTCTGTGATTACTTTACAATAAACACACAGTTTTTGGTTTGTATGAAATAATTCTGTTACTGTGTGCCAATAAAAACAATTTCATTAATTTAAATTTCAAAAAAAAAAAAAGAAAAAAAGTCTATGTTTCAAAATACTGTAGAAAAACTTATATTTGAAAAAGAATTAATAATAATTTTGTCCTCAACTCTCTCTATATAACAATCAAGACGGTAGATAAAACATAAAGTGTGTCAGTTGTTATTTAATCAAGCTGCACGGAAAATGTAAATATACTAAAGTCTGAGAACATGAGCTGAGAGTCTGCAAAGCTCCAACTGATTTGACAGTCAGATGAGGAAACAAACAACCTGCAGCTGAAGATGTCTGCACTGATGACAGAGTCACTGTCCAACACCACATATGCATGTAGAAAAGAACATTAATAACCTACAGATTCTCATTTTTGGAAAATATATAGAAGAAAGTGCCCTTTTTAATTCTCATCACATCTGTGCAGAAACTCCAACCTCAGTCATGTTAAAGAGGTTTTGGGAAAAGCACATATATCAATTTTAAATCAGTACTTAGTATAATTTTGTACTTTTGACAGACAAAAAAGGTGAGTATCTTTAGAGAATTAGTTATGAAGAAGTGGTTGCAGAAAACACAACTGCATAAAATGGATGTAAATTAACAAATGGAAGAAATAACATGAAATAAGAGGTGATGTTTCACTGTGGGAAAGACAAAGGATGAAATAGCCAAAAACATAACTTGGAATTTTGAATGGTGTTCTACCACCTGGAAAAACTAAGCTGTTTCATTTTCATACTGTTTTACTGTATTTTTATTTACATTTGGTGGGAGAATTTTTTAAATGCAGAATATTAATAATCTCTTATCTACTCTAACTGACCACTTTTCAAAATGAAATGCACAAATTGCCTTCACTTTATACATATTATTAATATTTTACTCATTTACAAAGCTGAGCTCCTTTGTTATCATGTAACATTGTGGGAGCGTTGTATTGATTGACAACAACATCCCCATGAATGTTCCACTTTTGTTAATATATCACATTACAGGAACGTCTTGTAAAGTGGTGGCTTAACCTGTTAGGCTCTGGGCTGCTCAACCCAAGGTCGGAGGTTCAAATTGTTAGGCCCTTAAACCCTATGCTCTGAACCCAACTGGGAAATACAAAAAAAAAAACAAAAAAAAAACATTTAACAATTCTGTAAAGTGTTTGTGACAAATAAAGGCTGCTTCTTCTTCTTCTAAGGAACATTCTGAGGTCTCAATAACTTCTGAATGTTGCACTGAAAACATCCTTCTGTTGCTATCACTGGGGAACCGTTTTACAGAAGAACGTTCCATAATGTGTTTCCACAACAAATGGTGAACAGTAAAACATGTTAAAACATGTGCAGGAGTGTCTCGTTTTTTTTAAATTTAAAAAGTGTATTTTTCTAAAACACTGGGACATTTTGCATCATTTGTTTTGCTGTATTTCTGATAAATTACTGACACAATCACATGATTTCAAAACAAACAATTAAAATCAAACCACTGCCAGTTTAGCAGGTTTTTGTGGTCATGACTGCAGAACCACACCTGTAACATCAGCCCTGCGACGCCAACACTGATGTCTCGTCATCTCATGCAAACGTCTTCCAAATTAGGCCAAGTTTGACTCACAAATGTGTGTTTTCATAAGTGAAGGAGAGGAGAAGGTTGGAAAACACTCTGCAGACGGCTGTCCAGCAGGTAAGACTCGGAACAAAGACTGAAAATGATTTTCTGTTTGTGTCGTGCAGATCAGACAATAATTATAGGTTTTATTGTACCAGAAGGACAAATGACGACATAAATCTTTGTGCAACTTCTTACAATGAAATGTCAAATTTGACTCTTATTTTAACATTAGAATAACTCCTGCACACCGGCTTGCTTCCTGCTGAAACATTAAACTGATTAAAACATTCAACCTTCATCAGGTATCCTCATATTACCAGATATGAATCAAACATGGCTGGTGTTCTTTCAGGTATCACAGTGTGCAATGTTAGAATTAATATTTTACTTTACTTTAATTCACCTTTAAATGATTTTGTCTGATCATTTTATGTTTTCTTCTTGTAATTTATATTGTTTGTATTTTACCTAATTGTGGTTTATGCTTTGAAAACATATTCATTTATGTGTTCTTCATTTAATTGCATCTGTTTTGGTTTTATTATCAGATTTTATGGTGTTGTACGTATGCGTAAATTAAATCATATCACAGTTTAAAGTTTTTTATGATATAAATTCTTCCTTTTGTAATATTTAGTTTTGGCTGCATGCGTTTAAAACCATATTTAATGCACACAAAGTCTGTCTGGTGAAAACATTTATGTCCAGTGCAAAAACTCACATATATGTGGGGCTTTAAATTTAAAGCTCAGATTCATTTGCACTGAAACAGACTGAGAGAAATTGCATACGACCATCCAGAGTTTGTTTTTTTGTCTGACAGCTAAACTTGTGTTAACGTTGCAGGGAGAAGTCTGAGGTTTTCCGCCGCCATGTTTCCCGCGGTGTCCCTCCTCCCACTGATGCTGCTGGCAACGCTGAGCTCAGGTAAACCCAACAAAACACTTTTTATAATCACTACATCTTCTTTTAGATCATAGATTCTAACACCACAGACTGTATTTCTGTTTTTTCTGTTTAATGTTATGTGGCTTTGCTGTGACAAAATAATTTCCCAGACCTGGGATTAATAAAGTAACATGACGCCTCCTCGTGGCAGGTCGCACTATATGTAATAAGCCCCGCCCAGTGATGCTGACCATGAGTTGCTGCTAATAATTTAACACATTTAAAACAACATTAACTGATAGCAGCTGGATAGCTCAGTGACTAACACCCCAGATGGGAGATGGTGGTTCAAATCCCGGTCAGGACGCAGGTATCCAGTGAGGACCCTTAGGCAAGGTCCTTGATGCTGATCCGCCTACCTATGTACATCGCTTTGGATAAAAGCATCTGCTAAATGAAATTGTAACCTTGATAAGGCAAAATATGAAGGACATGCATGTCAGAAAACATAATGTAGATTAGATGTAGTACCTGTTTGTTCCACCAGGTGAAGCCTCTTATTGTTAAATACCGTACCGACCAGAGGAGGGGGTCAGTCGGAGTACAGACAGTTTATGTTGGCAAGCTGAGAGCATTGTGGAAATTTAGCTAGCAACAGGTAACATGAGACCTCCAACCAGAGCTCGTATACGCAAGTTGAATGTAGCTTTTAGGCTGAATTTAAACTGGCTTTAGACTGGGTTTGGACTTGTTTTTGACTGGTTTCAATTGTGTTTCAGGCTTGTTTCAGACTAGTTTAGGGACGTTAATGATTAATTGTCAAATATTTACTGTTAATAATTCAACCAATTAAATTTATTAACAAATAAGACAGATAATTTAGGATGTACACTCCAGAAAATGTTTAAATTAGAAGTAGTACATGGTTGATTTACTGGGTGCAGCCTCTTACTGTGTAATATCGTAGCGACCAGAGGAGGCAGTCACTCAGAATACAGGCAGTTTAAATTGGTAAGCAGAGAGCTGTGTATCTAGCAATGGTCATCATGATAAAGACTTTTGTGGAGGTTAATGACCTCCAACCACAGCTTTGAGGTGAGACATAGTGGCAAATATCAAATGTTTGTGGTTAAAAATCGCTCTACCAGTATATGGAATAATGCCCACTTTAGTTAAAAAACTAAATAAACCTGAAAAATCCAGTTTCAGTCATATTAGGTTCTTTTAATTATTTTGATGTTTGTTCACTTGATCGATTTGTTATTGATTAGTTATTTGATCCATTCATCGTGCATCATCTGTGCATGTGTGATGGCATAAAACTAATATACATATTAAATAAATAAATAAACTCAACACATGCAAACACTTTGAATAAAAGATTAGGAGGTACACTTGTCCTTTGAACAGGCTGCACAGAAAATGTAAATGGACATGAAATAAACTTCAAGAACATGAGCTCAGACTTTGAGAGGCTTAAACTGATTTGACTGTCAAACCGGCACCAGATCAGATCAGGAAACAAAACAACCAGCAGCACCAGATACCTACACTGATACTGCTGCTGCCATCAAACCCAGTCCTGCTGTTTAACACCACATATCTCAACTTATACCCTATGAATCATTAGGAAATCACACAAAAACGAGCTCTAGGTGAAGCACAATGATCACAAAGAGATGCCAAATACCACAAACAGTCACAAAATTACCACAAAGACAAGAAAAACAGCCACAAGAGACATAAACATTACCATAAATGTGAGATTAATACACATTCAGTGCACATTCTTCAGACTTAGTGTTAGTTTCCCCAAATCTGCACCCTGTCGGCACCCACAAAACATTTAAAGCATCTACAATGTTCATTTGTTACTGTCTTGTTCCCCAAATTCCCCAAATGGGCTTTGTCCACTGTTCCTTCATTTAAGGAGCACCAAGCATTAATAAGTGTTTTATTGTTACATGGCTCCAAAGAATTCACACTTATTGCTTCCAACATGAAATTGAAATGGTTTGATTTCAATTTTTCCCTTCTCTAGAATCCACAGCCACTCAATCTGACAGCAGCACTGGCAAGACATTCTTTATTGTTTTTCCGGAGAACATTGCCTACTATTATCCCACTCCACCCAAAAACCAGATCTATATCACTGGCTTACATAATGACACGACTGTAAAGATCATACCGCACGGCTACGCTAAAGCATCAGCCTCAGCTCTAAGTAAGACCATACACGCTGGAGAAAGTCAAGTTTTCGTTTTGGATGCACAGCTGGAACTCGGTAAGGCAGACATCTCAAACAAGACTCTTGAAATTACCAGCGACAAAGACATCATCATCCAGGCCATTAGCTTTAGAAGCTACAGTATGCAGACTGCTCTGGTTATTCCTACTGAGAAACTCGGAAAAAAGTACCTCATCCCACCAACACCTAAAATCCAAGGATCCACTTCCCCTGCCGACGTAGTCACCACATTAGTAACGGAGCGAGGCCCATTCAAACTCATTATCGTCAATGGTGATCAGGACAACACTGTAAATGTCAAAGGTGGGGTACCCAAACAAATTACTCTTCTGGCCAAACAAGTCGCTCAGATCTGGGTAAAAGACAGTGACGCTTTGCGAGTTGTGGAAGCTGTACAGCCAGTGGCGGTCCTGTTTGGTCACCCATGTGCCATGTACAGCGGATGCAACTGCAGCCTGCTGTACACCATGTTGTCACCAGCCACAGACGAGAAGCAGAAGTTCTTCATTCCTTCAGATTTTCCCTGGCAAAGTGGTGACGAAACAAGAATCCTCCTATCAGAGACAGGATCTGCCAAAATAGAGGCCTTCAACCCAAACTCACCACTGTTCGAGGTAGCTGGTTCAGCTTTCCTCTACCGTCCAAAATTACTCCTCACTCTGATCCCAGAGACGGACTTCGCCTGTTGTTATGTTGTCACCCCCATCAGTGGCAAGCAAAACTATGCCGTGATCGTGGTGCACAAGGACGAAACTGAGGGGGTTCATGTTGGAAGTGATCCTCTGCAAGGTTCAAACTGGAATGAACTGAAAGGGACAGATTATGTCTCGACAAAAATTGCTCTGCAACCGTCAACACCATCGCCAACTGCGTCAAGTGCGGGAGCTAATCCACCTATCCCAACTGCGTCATCCATCATCTGGCATGCTTCCTCCAAAATGGCCGTCTATTTCGTGGGACAAGACAGTGAGACTATGTTTGGCAACCCAGCACCTATCATCAGCAAATCCCCAGGTATGGAGGCACACAGTGTGTCACCTTTAAGTTCAAGTTTATAGTCCTTCGAGTAAACGATCTGAAACGAAACATTCAGAAAAACCCTTTAGCCCTAAAATCAGTGTGTTGCAGTTTGCATTTCCACTCTCATTAGGGTTGGGCAGTAAGTCCTGACCACGTTCAGGAATAGCTCATACACAGTTTGAGTCATAAACTGAGTTTTCAAAACATTAGCTGTAAACAAACAAACAATGAGCTAATGACGAGCTTCTTGGAAATAACATACTTTAAGCTAGGTAGCAGGGAAAATGCTAACGATAGCAGCTTGTTTTAGAGCAGACAAACACAGTTTTTACTCAATCAACAAACACATTGATTATGATCAAAAATGTCCTTTAAATGCAGTCTGTTGTCTTTCTTTGCACTCCCGAGCAGATGTCAGGGGTTGCGTCTTGATTCCCGAGGTCATAGAAATCAGAGACACTGCAGATGGCTGGCGTGAATCTCTGAAATACTGCAGGGACAAGGAAATGGAGATGCTCTGCCTCTCTGAGGCTAAACTTCAGAAACAAGTGTCCAAGAGCGTGAGTGAAGTCAACAAAGACAACCTGCAGGAGGCATGGATGGGCATGCGTCGGAGTTCCCGCACCGGGGAGATGTACTGGGTGAACGA
Organism: Chromis chromis; assembly: GCA_900302755.1. Taxonomy (NCBI): domain Eukaryota; kingdom Metazoa; phylum Chordata; class Actinopteri; family Pomacentridae; genus Chromis; species Chromis chromis. Next base: position 4,564 of record OMNN01062605.1, on the reverse strand, counting down.
GGATCCAGTCAGCAGCACCAACTGGCTAAAGGATGAGCCCTCGATAGAGTCCACCCACCAGTGTGTCATCATGGATCTGAAGAATGACAAGGACTTCGGCTGGAAGACCGAGGACTGCTGTAAGGCCTTCCATCCCATCTGCTACACAGAGCCAGTGCTCTTTAAGTGGGAGGATAAATAATTGGTCTTATCCATCACCATAATGTAGCTGCTATGCCTTATTATATATATATATATTAGAATATTAGAACTGATTAAGGTTAGTGTATGTGTGCAGCAGTTTAGGTCTAAGAAGTGTTTTCTATCTGAAAAAGTTTGTCTGCAATGTAAATGCAAAGCGACAAAATGTTTTGTAAACCTGCAGACAGAACCACATCCTTGACTCTGTGTACCAGAACTGGATTAATTCATACGGGAACTTCCTCTTTCAGCTTTTTACAGTTGTACGTTGAAAAAATGTTGTTGGATTTCAGAGATCTCAGCCTCATTATGAGCAGAAATATGAAGCACTGCAAACTGAATTTGAACTGCTAAATTTGAATAACTCTATTAAAAGACTGAATTTGAATTATAGAGACCCTGTTGAAACTAAATATGAGAATGAAAGTCAACAGAGAGTTTGATTATCAGGAAGGATCAAACACAATTTCAGTGCAACAGAATTTAGTTTCAGTACAAGAAATGTAATTCCAAGTGACGCAATTCAAATTCAAATTTTTATTGGAATTACTGAAGTTATACACTTCAATTTTAACAATTTCACAAGGTAACAGACACTAATTTAATTCAAATACCGTTTTTAATACAATCTCTTAAGTTAACTATTGAAATTATGTGAATCGGATTTAGTTTTTTAATAATTTTTTTTCCCAGTTAAACAATTACATTTCAATAATGCTATTTAAATTCATTGTTTTAATATTAATATTCAATTTAAACAACACAAATTGTGTGAAATTAACATTAACAGAACATTTAGTTGTTTCTAAAGCTTGTATGTGCCATATGTACCCGAGTTTGAAGACATATATTCCACAGTTTGCCTTATTTTAAGTCGGAGTAGTTTGTAAATACTGCCTTGATTTTAAGAACTAAGAAATAACCGTCTTTGCAGTCCCGTTTCAACATAGAAACTCCTGTGTGCCTGATGTTTAACTTTACTATTTTGTTGTTGCTGTGGCTGGATTATCATTGTGTTGCTCTAGGAATACTTACTCTCGTATACACCAGTGGCAGATTTAAATTCAATATTTTGTGTTGTTTGTAGTGGCGAAGTTATTGCAGTGTGACACTAATGAAGAAAATGTAAACATGATATTTGTGGTGTGATTGGCAAGAGGACATTATATTTACCACTTGTGTCAATTTCCACAGTAAATCACCATTAAATACATGTGAAACTAGATTGTTGTTGTTTTTATTTCCCACATGTATAACCCAGTCCAAAAACATTTGAAAGCATTCATATCACACATTATTTTGTCCAAAATTGAGGTTAATGTACCACCAACAGTCTGTTTAAAGGTGAAAAATGGTGTCAGTAAGTAGAAAGGAAGAATTTTGATTTTTATTGTACCTAAAATAATGACTGAACAACTAATGACAAATATATCTAATAGAATGTAAAGCCTATAAAATAGAGCAGATCAATATACAAAATTAAACTGAACAACAGGAGTTCATGAGCAGATATTAGGACATTTTAAGTGTTTGTTAATGCACAATATTTATTATAACAGCTTCTTTACTACATCAGAAAAATGCCCAAAGATGCCTCAAAAATCCATCAGATTTGCTTTTTTTTCCTTTGTGGACCCAACTGGTTCATTTTTGGTAACCAGTGTTGATAATCATTAAGGTCTAAGCAATTAAGTCAAAAGTAAGCATCTTTTGGTTTCCTTCCATTAGAACATTTATTATTTTGGGTTCTGGACTGTTGGTCAGACAGAACAACATGTTACAAAAGAAACTGTGATGGACATTTCTCAAAGTTTTTGGTATTTTATCAACCATATGATTTAATGATAAATGAAATAATCATTAGTTGCAGCTTTAATCTTATGCTCTTACCTGCCACCGAACCAAACCAATCCAATATAAATGAAGAACCTTTAGTACTTTAAAGAACCACGTGAAGTATGTTGGATTTAGGAAACTGTGATGGAAATGTCTCACTATTTTGTGATGGTTTAGTGACTAAAAGATTCAACAATAATGACATCATTGTTAGTTGCAGCTTTAATCTTATGCTTTTACCTGCCACCAAACCAAATAATGTATATGAGGAACCTTTAGTAAAGAAAAACATAATGTATGTGGGATTTAGGAAACTGTGATGGACATTTCTCACTGTTTTCTGATGTTTTATTGACCAAATGATTCAGCAGTAATGAAAATAATTGTTAGTTGCAGCTTTAATTTATGCTAATGTATGCCACCAAACCAGATAACCTGTACATGATCCAAGCATCTAAATAAAGAGTTTCTTCAAATGGTGGTTGCACTTTGAAGAACCAAAGAGTTTTCTGAAGAACCATTTACTAACCATTTTATTTTTGCAAGTGTATGAAAATATATTTATATTATTACACACATTAATATTCTGCATTATATTCATAAACCATACATCTATACACTGATTGTAAAGTGCTGCAGGTTATTTGGCCCAGCAGCTGACTCCTTGCAGAGCTCCACCCTGCACCACCCAAACCCCCATCCCCACCAGCAGCAGGATTTTAGCCCCCAGAGACAGCGTCATGAGCAGAAGCAGGGGAGGCGAGGCTCCGGTCATGGACATGGGAGGTCGGGGAGGCAGGACGTACAGGGTGGCCTGCTCTTTGCCCAGTGGGTTGGAGGCGCTGCAGGTGTACTGCTGCCCCGGCTCCACGTCCCTCAGCTGGCTGATGGTGTGGAAGTGAGAGGCGGAGCCCTGAGAAAGAGGGCCGACCAGAGAACCCTCCAGCAGGTCGTCCGGGCCGAGCCACTGGACATCGGGCAGCGGGGAGCCCTGAACCCGGCACAGAGCTCTGTACCCAGACTGCTCATTGCCCTCCACTGCGAGGCCCAAAATCTTTGGAGGAGCTGCAGGGGGAACACAGGAGTTAGCCTCTCTTTTAATACACAAAAATAATTGAAAAATAAGTTTTAAAAGATAAGTTAAAAACGGTGGAATTCTAAAACTGTAAAAATGGTGAAGTATAAAGTAAAGTAGTACATTTTTTATCTGATTTAAGTACAGTCAAACAGTGTACTTTTGTATACTTTTAACAAATTAGCAAATATAAAAATACAAATTTTTAATGTGGACCACATTTACAGTTTTGTCCTGTTTTAACTAGCAGTTTTGGGCTAGCAACTAGCATCTCTTAGCACCTAGCAATCTTACACTAGCAACTAAGATTCTCAGGCTAGCAATGTCTGCATAGCAGCTATCATTTGCAGGTTACTAACTCTTCATTTCAAGATGGTAACTAGCATCCTCAGGTTTGCAACTTGCATTCTCAGGGTAGCAACTAGCAATCCAAGGCTAGTCAAATGTTCAAAACCAATTATTTTCATTACTGATCATTCGGCCAGGTCATTTCATGATCAGTGGTTCAACTTTATCTGATCTATAAAATGAAAAGTTTTTTCCTGTTTTTCTTTTCTTTTTATACTATAACTATAAATTAATACTATTTTCTGTGATTTTACTAGATATTATCTGTACAAGTTCAACAAAACAATGAAAAGCTGTCAAATAAATGCAATTCATTATTTACCATCTTTTGTCCATAATATACATATTTTTCCTTTCAAATAATGGCACATATTTAGATTTAGTTTTTCCCATTTTTAGAGAGAGACAGGGTGAAAGGGGGTAGGAGAGAGAGACATGCAGCAAAGGGTCTTGAGCCGGATTTGAACTCACGACCGCTGCTGCCGATCTGTTAACTTGATGCAGTTCATTGTTTGAGCATAATTTCGACTGAAGTTGTCTGAACATTAAAAAAAATGTATGCACCCTGTTGCTTTAATGTTCACTGCTGAGCCGAAACGTTATTTTTTAGGCTTCACTCTGTGTCATTAGATAGAAAATTACCCAAACCAGAAAATAGTGTCCCGCTGATCCTCTCAGAATCAGCTGAAACTTTTAATCTGTGTAATTTTTTCCAGCATTTTCTATTTTTACTGCAAATGTTCATTGGTTCCAAATAACTGACCCTGAAAAAAAACATAACTTTTGATTCCTAATTGAAACTTTGTTAATTTACATTGTCTCTGTCAAATAAAAAATCAGTCATTGTTTGGTGAAACTCAGACTTCTGAAGGAGTTAAGGTGTTTGGACAGATAATTTAACCACATTTGACTCTATAAGTCTTAAAGGTGTGGTGGTTTGGACCATACCCTCCACTCTCAGCCTGGTTCCCATCTTGTCCTCGAAGCTGACGTGCTCTCGGCCCTGAACCTCCACCCGGCAGTAGTAGCGCCCGCTGTCCTGCAGGGTGGCGCCGTTGATGCGCAGTGACAGGTCGTGCTCCCTCGGGTTCCCCTCCAGCCGGTAACGCTCGTCCTGCTGTGGAC
>OMNN01062604.1:3674-33977 GCA_900302755.1 Chromis chromis | reverse complement strand
ATAATGCTTTTTTTTTTTTTTTAAATTAGAGACTGAAATATATGAGTATGTTGAGTCAGAAAATTAAAACGATTGTCCAAAATACAAAATGTGCCTAACTAGCCCAACGTTGGCAACGGCAAGCACAATAAATGCTCCTTCCACCTAATAAAACCCTTGTGCTGCTGCATTTCCTACTAACTTACTTTCTAACTTACATAGTAAAATAACAATACTCCCAACTCTTAAAGAAAAGTGAACAAGCTTTCTGTACGGAGATGATATTTGGACTTTCTTATTCTTTTGGTGTTTTTGTATGAAGTTAATTTACATGTGATGTGTAGCTCACTAATATTATATATTATATTAAAGCTAAATGCTAAATGTATTCACTTGTCTGCAGGAAAGTCACCATTCTTGTGGTCGGTCTTGACAAAGCAGGAAAAACATCCTCCATCAGAGGGATGTTAAGAGGTAAAGCATCAGTGACATGAACAAGGATTTATCTGAAGTGTTTATTGCAGAGATACAACAAGTGATCCACCTGTGTTCTCCTGCTCCAGTCCCCCACAGCGTAGACGCAGGGCCCACCCACGGCTGCATCAGGAACGAGCTGAGGGTGGAGAACTACCTGGTGACGCTGCTGGATGTCGGAGGATCAGCCGAGTCAAGGGGAGCCTGGAGGGAGCTCTGTGGAGAGGCCCACGGCATCATCTTTGTGCTGGACTCCAGCGACAGGCTGCGGATAAAGGAGGTCAAGGAGGTTCTTGCTGACCTGCTGAAGCAACCGAGAGTGGCAGGAAAACCCATACTGGTGTAATTACACTCAGCTTTGTTCCTGAATTTCACATCATGTGCCGTATAAACAGTGCTCTCTGCTGGCTGATGAGTGGAACTACAGAAATCAAGTGTGATGACTGTCGTGTGCTTTCAGGTTGGCCAACAAACAGGATAAGATGAACGCTTTGCTGGGAAGTGAACTGATTGAGATTCTGTCTCTAGAGAAGCTGGTCAACCAGAGCCGCTCTCTGTGCCATATTGTAAGTATTATTCTAAAAGTCATTACTGCAGCCTGATCAGACATGAATCATATGTGGACGGCAGGAAAAACTGCAGTGCAGAATTGAAGACACCTGCAGAGAAACTTACCTTTTTTGTTTCCACTCAGGAGCCTTGTTCAGCCTTAATGGACCTGCGACGCTGGTCAGACAGAAAGACTCTGCGAGGCCTTCGCTGGTTGCTGCGTGCTGTTTGTCTGGATTACCCAGAGCTCTGCACTCGAGTAGCCCAGGACAGCAAGAGGCCTCTGGAGCCCCGGGAGAGAGAGAAGATTGGAAAAGCAGAGAAAGTGCGCAAAAAAACCAAAGTGGAACGGTAAGAGAGGCCTTTACATTTAGACACAGGACAGCCATAACTTTAGCAAGAAAGATCAGTTACTCTGAGCTGATGTCAAATATTGTCTCACCTCAGAATTCGATCCAGCAAGTCGGACCTCCGTCAGGTTCATCGGCCCAAAGACAAGGAGAAAAAGACCAAGGGAGAGGGAAAGCTGCAACCCATCCGGAACATGCTCCAAAAGGTCAGGAAACATCCTGCATCCTGGAAAAACACTGTACAGTCCAATGCAATAAACAGCCAGGTCGTAAATACTACCCTCACAAAGATATTAATGTTTAGTTTTAATTGACACCATCATAGAAGTATTAATTCACCTATATATACATTTTGTTATTGAGGTTGTAGATTACAGTGGGGGTGAACTGGTCTACAGTAGATTAAGAAGTGATTCTAATGTTTTGCCATTAACAAACCAAAGAAGAAGAATAAACACAAGAAACCAATGCAATGCAAGATAGATAGAGAGAGAGATAGAGAGACAGAGCTAGAGCTAGAGACAGAGATAGAGCTAGAGATATAGAAAATAGCAGTTAACAGTAACACCTGTAACAAACAAACAAAAACTTAACATTACGATCTGCCTAAATGTAGAATTCCAATCATATCTGCTGTATAGGATTGGGTTTACGTGTATGGGTGTAAGGTATCTTTAAAAATATAGATATTATTGTTCCGCTATAATTATTTGTTTGTACTTTTTTTTAAATTCACCTTTCTAGGCCTGCTGCAACTAAAGATTATTTTCATTATCAATCAATCTGGCATTTGCATCAATTAATCAATTAGTCCAGTGGTCTAGAAAATAGTGAAAAAGTCCCATGTCAGCTTCACAGATCCCAAAATGATGACTTCAAATGTCTCGTATTGTCCGACATTTGGACTAAAACTTAAAGATATTCTGTTTAATCATAGTGGGTTCCGAAAAACCAACATAAATTCACACTAGAGAAGATGGAATAGATAGATGCAGCTTTACATGGTACCCTCTTCCTGTCCTAACTGAGGTCTGTATCTCAGCCTCTTTCCAGCAGTAATGTCAATAGACCTTTTTTTGGCAGTTTGACTTGTAACAGAAGGAAAAGCAAAGGTGTGTTAATGACGGCTGCATTCCAGTTAGCAGAGATCCTGCTTCTGTGCGTGATGTTTCACCGTCATTGCATACTGGGTCACTTAATGGAACTGAGATATCATTAGCTCCTCCTGTTCTTTTTCTACAGTGAAGTCAAAATGGTCCTTGTTAGTTCAAGAAATGTACGTCGCACTAAATAAAAGTCTTTTCCCAGGAGACCACGCTGAAAAAGAAGCTGAAGACAAAGAAGAAGAAGAAGCAGGTCAAGGTCAAGGAGGGTGAAAAAGACGAAGAACAGCCCAACGAGCAAGAAGAGGAAGAGGAGGGTGACGGTAATGAAGGAGAGCAGGAAAACTCCGGTCACAGAGACCGAGCCAGCAGCGCCCTGATCCCTCCGAAAAAAGGCAAACCGAAACGCAAAACCAAGGTGAAAGAAGAGACTGTGGATGCGCCGGAGTCTCCTGACAACGAGGAGAAGCCGCTGAAAGGTTGTCATCAGTTCATAAAGGAATGAAAATGTTTGTGGTTGTTAATTGTTTAAAAATAAAAATCTAAATTACTGTTTTATCTTACGTCTAGCTAAAGGGGAAAAGAGGAAGAAGAAGAAAGTTGTGAAAGTAAAAAGAAAAAACAAGATCAACACAGAGGAGACGCCTGAGGCTTATTCTAAACCTGTGGACCTTTCTGCTACCTTTGGTGAGCCTCATCCACTTAACTTACATCCATCATTTAAACACAGTAACACTTCAGACTGTGAAATGGTAAAATTACACATCTAACTTTAAAAAAATGTCTCCTGACAGATCTTTACCGAAAGGCGATCCAGGCTATGAAGGAACGTCAGGATCAGGGGCAGTGACATTGAATCCTGGTTGTGTTTTACTATATTACTTCCTATATAGTAGACTGACCTGATCCCTGAACATTTGGAGTGAGACTGCAGATTCCAATGTGTAGTGAAGGGCGGGTCTACGTAATACTTAAATAACAAAAAAAAAAAATTTAATAATATAAAATGTAAAAAAAGATGAAGATGAACTTGTGTACTTGGCCAAAATGTTAACAGGGATTTTGTTTGTATACATTTATGCAGTTTTGAATGTAAGGGAAACATGATTTTTTAATTGTACTCCTTTTTTTTAAATGATTGTTTGGACATTTTCCAGCACTGGAAAATGTAAGGGACATTGCTGAAGTGATGATCAGAGATGTGAACTTGTATAATAAACATTTTGTCACTATATTTCTTTCATGTTTACTGTAAGTAGTTTAGTTGCCACTTTATAGGTGCTGCTTCTCTGTCATTTCAGAATTCTTCATGCATTTTCCTGGAGAAACGGTTTACCAGATGGCGTAACAGATTTGAGTCTTAGTGCTACAGTTTCTGGCTTTTGCAGAGAGATTTTGCAGTTTCATCAATATTGATTGTGTTGCAATAGGCTTTAGCAATGACAAAAATGGTTAAATAGACTAAAGATAAATATACATTCTGTCATTATGATGAGTTTTCCATGTAAATCCATGGTGATAGATAGTTATGCTGATGCCTATAGTGCCTATTGGGTTAGGGTTGCTGTCAAGAACAAAATACAGATTTTTGTTTAACCTTTGTTAGGCTATAAAAACATAATCCGATAGTGTGGGATATGACCTGAGCAGCTCTGATAGCAACATGGATAAATTAAATGAGGGAGTGTGGCTAAAGTGAGCAGGGTGAATTCTCATTTTAAACATATCCGACTGTTATGTTTTATAAAAATCTATTCAGGGCTTCATTCAGCTGCTTAGAATGACTACTGACTATAATGAAGGAATACATGGTGTAGTTTTTGATTTTTAGGACAAGCACAAACACCATCTGGGTCAGGGCCCTCCAATGTCTCAAAAGCCAGTGTTAAGCTTTAATTATGCTCCCTTGTGGGTCGTCACACAAACAGCTGCAGGCACAACCGATGTGAAATTGATGCTATTGTTCTACTTTCTAATCCGCTTTCAAGACTTTGCTCCATGCATGTAAATCCACATCTACATATTCTACATATGCACACTGCTGTCCTTGTAGTCTTGCATGGACACATTTTGGGCTGCGTGTGGACGTCCGCAAAGGGATCCATACAAAATATTGCAGATTTGGCCAGAAATTATGTCACATGGACCCCAGCAGACACAGAAAGTACTGGCCTTATGCCATGTTTCCACACACCTGTGCTTGTATAGGATTACACTGGCACTCCATTCATTCCTGTAGGAACATCTATGATCCCTGATGTGTTTGTGACACTCAAGTCTGCCTCGATTATGCTGAAAAATCAGAACTTTTGCAGTGGATTACGGAGACACTGGATAATGCCAGGGAGTTCATGATGATTTAGCTAACAGGCTATTCAGTTGCTTGACTATATTTTTGGTCAAATCGTGTAAATGTGTATTGACAAAAGAAGCTTGTTTAACACAAACTGTACTTACATACTGTACTGGTTTGAAACTAAATATTTCACAATACTGGAGACACGTGCTACAGGATAAAATCCTCCCTTATTTCTTGCCATGTATTATTTGTCCTGTTTCTGTGGCAGTATTGCTCCATGCACATATGATACAAAACTGGAAGCTAGAAACTGATAGCTTCTGATTAGCTTCTCTCCCATGGCTGCCTTCAATTTCCATCCATCTGTAATGAAAGTGGGAAAAGGAAGTATAATATTACAGACACTCTAGAATACTTAAATCAGGGTTTAAAATCTATTAAAAATGTCAGACATACTGACAAATGGCCAAATTAACCTGCCGCTCTGAATTTCGGGTCAGCCCAATGTTCCCACAACCCAATGGTCCCAAAGCCCTATGTTGCCACATTTTTAAGATTTCTCTTTCACTGAAAATTTTGAAAATTAGGCCATATGTTCCCACAGGTCTAATTCCCACAGCTCTATGTTCCCACAGCCCTATGTTCCCACATGTCTCACATTTCTAAGACCCCGTTCACACGAAAAGAAAATGCAGATATTTCCACGTGGTTTGGCCTCTCATTTACACGAAAAACTTGGAAAATAGGGCCTCATTTTGAAAAATATCTCAGGAATGTGGGAACATAGGGCTGTGGGAACATAGAGCTATGGGAACATAGGCACACTCCCCACCTCTTAAGCTCTCTAATTAACATGTTTTATCTGATTTCTTTAATGAGTACGTGTACAAAGTCCAAAAATGTCAATTTTGTGGTTTTAAGGTGGTTGTGTGTGGGACTACTTTTCTCTTCGGCGCAGTGACTTCCTGGTGTCTTTCGTGGTTGCTTAGCAACCAAAGTCATATCCTCTAACCTAGAAAGTGTATTTCACAAAATGGTCTCCTTAAAAAGTTAGACAGGATTTAGTGGCTAAAACGGCCTTCTGGCGCTGTCAGTTGGTCATGTAATGCGTTAGTGAAGGGATGCTAACTGTAATTTAAGCTGTGTTGGAGTGGTGGATGATAGCGGCTCCGTCCTGCTCCTGATGCGGCGCAGAGACGAACCGCGTCGCCATTTTTGTGGTCCCCCCAGAAGCCCATCCCCCTTGTGGATGTTCGCCGGGAAACAGTCCCACTTTCATTCAGTTCAGTGGGAAGCGCGGCAGAGAAAGATGGCCTCACCAAGGACAGTTACCATTGTGGCTCTCTCATTTGCTCTGGGTTTATTTTTCGTATTTATGGGGACCATTAAGCTCACTCCGAGGCTAAGCAAAGACGCATACAGTGAAATGGTGAGTAGCGCTGAATCTTCCCATCAAGTGTCCGCAGCTGTGGGGCTAAAGGCCATTGTTCTGCGTTGGCTGCAGCTCCTGCAGGCTCGAATAATGTGTGGAGACGCTGACCTAAATAGTAAAAGACACGGAAAATGAATGCATTCGATAGCGATTGGCTCCTCTAATCTGCTGTGTGATGCATTATTCTCCCAGTAGAGAATCCTGTGCGGTTATATAAAATGTTTAGCCCTGCTGTATTGCCTTGAATCACACAGTTAGCACACAGGCTAACCCTGTATATTACACCTAAAATATTTCAGTATTAACACGGGGCACATACATTAATCAGTCTGGTTACATAAAACAATCTAAATGTATTTGCCATTAGACAGTAAACGCTGTAACAGGGATGAATAATGAATGAATGAAGGCAGCTTTTCATAAAACATGCTGTAATTTAAAGATGCAGACATGGATGCGGGGTAATGGACAGGATTTGGAAGTGATAGCTTGCTCTTTGTAGCTTGTTAAATGTGTTGTAGCTGCTCAGCTTCTCGCATCAGAAGAAGAGCAACTTAGCAGCTGAAGAGCAATGGCGGCGCTTTCCAGCAATTTCTGAGAGATGCACCTGCGGGTGATGATGTCCCGTGTGAAGATGATGGATGGCATGCATGAAGGTTTAATGAATCAAAACTAGCAAACTGGATATTTTCTTAGCAGATTTATATGCATTTATATGTTTTCTTGAGCCACTAAGCTGAAGATTAATTGTGCAGCCACAGTGATGATACACTACAGATGCTTTTGGATGTTAAACACTCAGCTTGCTGACCTTAAATGGCCCTTAAATGGCCTTACTAAAAGATACACGCTGAAGGTTGAGGACCTGTGTTATTTTAAAAAGATCTCTGTATTTCTTGTTTCAGAAAAGAGCATACAAGAGCTATGCTAAGGCACTGCCAGGCCTGAAAAAAATTGGAATCAGCTCAGTCCTGCTCCGTAAGATCATCGGCTCTCTGGAGGTGGGCTGCGGTGTGGTACTCACCCTCGTGCCGGGCCGGCCGAAGGACGTGGCCAACTTCTTGCTGCTGCTGGTCATGCTGGCTGTCCTGTTCTTCCACCAGCTAGTAGGAGACCCCCTGAAACGGTACGCCCACGCTTTAGTCTTCGGTATTCTGCTCACCTGCCGACTGCTTATTGCCCGCCAGAGTGATGACCGGCCAGAGAGAGAGGACAGCAGAGAGGAACAGCACATTAATGATCAGGAAAAGAACAAGGTCAAGCAGTCTTAAGATCTTCTTCTACTTTGGTCCAAGCCACAGCAAAGGGAACCCGGTGCGCCACTATGGATTGCAGTGAATCAGATTTTGAAGGGAAACAATCACTCCTAGTAATAATAATACCCCTCACACACATCCTCTGTCCCATCCAGTTGGCTGACTGACTACTCTCACCTACTCCTCTGCACTCTTACTGTGAAACTGAGAACTCCTGATCCATACATCCTCTACATAACCGTGGACAATCGTACCTGTGGATACTCCGATGAGCTCAGCTCGCTGTCACACTAGTCAACTCAGTTCCCCTATTTATTTTAGCCCTACACTGTGTTAAATGTGTTTGTGTTTTTATCCTACTGTGAATTACCATTTATGTTCTAAGTTGATTTGAGAATGCTGTTTTTTCATGAAAGAATCTTTGTAGCTTGTTTTTCTAATTTGTTTTTATACTGTAGGTAGGAAAGGCTGATAATTAATGAATTTCAAGCATGTCTGGTTTGGTCAAGAGTATGGAACATAAACCAAATGAGCACTGTTGAAAGAATTTTGTAAGAATTATACATCAACTAGTATTACATATCCACATCTTATTTTGGTGCAGTGTTCCCAGAAGGCTATCTTAGGAAGATAAAACATATAAATCCTCATTCCTTTCTCATTTCAGTCAATTTTTGCAGAAGTACGCATGACATCCTTTTATCCTACAGTAAATTAAGCTAAATATCCTCTTTCTCCTTCCAGTTATCGCAGTGAATTTGTTAGGTAGAAAGGACAGCAGTATCTGCCTCGGGTGTCTGCTTCTTACTTTGACAGCAGAACATAACCAAATCCAAAAGGTCTTTTCACCTGTTTTAAATTTGAATTTTACCATTTGTAATTCACAGCTGAAGTCTTAAATTCTGCTCATTGGCTTGGTTAGACTTTTTTTTTTTCCTTTTGAAGGTATGAAACGCATTCCTATTGCAGTTAAAAATGCAGTCAATTTTCAGATTCACAATATTTCTGTAAATGATATCCTTAAAATAAAGAACTGGAGGTGAGACTGACTAAATATTGTTTTTTTTTATTAGCGCTCTTGCATTTCATTCAATCCAAGCTTAACTTTTTTTGGCAAAGCTGCGGTTACAGGATTTTGTAATGTTGTAATCTTGTTATATAACCTCAGTCAGTCCATATGAAGGTCATTCCTTCATATCAGCATCGTAGCTCCACACTGCCCAGACATGAAGTGCTTGACACGAGTCTGACTCTACGTAGGCACAAAACAACTGGGCCCATTAAGGTCACTGGGGCTGTGGAGACAAACGGCATAACTCACACACAAGGGTTTCTCTGTATGTCTTTTGTACTCAAGGCAAGTGGAGGGATTTTGTTCCTGCATCTCCCCCCTGTAGCAAGGAAACTGGACAGAATGTGAGTAACAGTTTGAGCAAAAGCTAACAGGCAGTAACCAACCTTTGAAATTATGTATTTTACACTCCTCAAAGAGCCAAGTGTCACTGTGATTTTTGCAGAACACTTTTCCCTACATAAAAGCTTTCCTGGCCCTTTTTGAAAATGTGGTGTGGTAAAGTTTGGATATGTTTACTTAGACAGATTTTAAGATATTCAACATAAGTCAGATTAACAAATCGACAATGGAGATCATTCAAAGATTTCAAGTGGTTCCAGGTTCTCAATGTTTTTCTTAGTCTCTGATAGTAAACTGAATATTTTTTACCTTTGGGTTTTTGGAAAGCCGACGTTAACATCGACTCTTGGAACTTGGAATGGAAATTTCCATCAAGAAAAAATAAATAAAAATAATCTAACCTTTATTGATCCTCCTGGGAAATTCCTTCTCTGCATTTGACCCAACCTATTCAAAGTTAACCTTAACTATACATACTAGGAGCAGTGGGCTGCTGTGGTGCAGCGCCTGAGGAGTAGTCAGGGGTTAAGGGCCTTGCTCAAGGGCCCACAGTGGTGGTGACTGGGACAAGCGGTCGCTCTCACTTTCCCACCTCAACCTCTTGCCAGTCCGGGGACTTGAACCGGCAACCCACAAGTTCGCTTCACAAACCACGAGGCCACCACTGCCCCTAACCCTAATCCAAAAGTTAATGGATAATAAATTGTGAGATGCAGCTCTGGAGATTTCTGACTCCGGTAAAATTTGTCAAACTGAATTTCATTTGCTTCGTTCAGAGCATTTAAATTTCTATTTAAAAACACACATGCCTTAATGTAGCTCATACCTACTTTTTTAAACACAATCTCTTCAAAATTTCAGTTTTTCACTCTAAACATCCCTACCACAGTTTAACTAAATGTATATTTGTTATCATCCCTGCTTTGATAAACAGTCTGTTGGATCTGTCACTTAAATCTGCACTTATTTATAATTTTTGTTGGTCTTCGCTGTACTATATTATTAATTTATATCAGTTGCAAATGTGTGACTCCACAACTCTGCATGGTAACTAAAGCAGTGATAGGCAAATAGTGGCCTGTGAATTAAATATTTGGCCCCACAATGAAAGCCTAAAGGTTTACTTTTATAGCTTACATGAAAACCATTCCATATTTTTCAAAGTTCTGCTCTAGATAACGTCATTTCAGGACTCATGGAAGTCTAAAGAAATCAGTAAAATAGTCAAGTATCTGAAACACACACAGCAACAGTAGCTTCATATCCATCTACAACCCCCAACATTTAATTAAATTAAATACTCAAATAAAAAGGCCTGTACCACATACAGTAGATTTCTGCCTCAATAAAGCAAAGATGGCCCGGCATTGAACAAGACTGAATCACTAAAGTATGGGAAATGACATAACATTTAAAGTGCCATCACTTTCAACTCATACTCCTATAATAAATAAATTTAAAAAATATTTAAAAAATAAAACCCACCACAAAGATTACGTGCAACCCTGTTCGATTTCAGCTTTTTACTATTCTGTAAATAATTAGTTATCTGACCTGTCCCTTCGCGTGTTGGCGCCATATTTCTAGGTACAGACCTGTTTTATTGTTACTTGACGATGCATCCTCTCACAAAACATCACATTTGCATATAGATACACAGCTACTCCATTATTGTAGTCCAGCGATACTTAACTCACTTTTTCTGCGACCGGAGACAAAAAAAGACTACAACTCCCGCGCAGCGCAGCAGCCGAGCGGATATGGATACTGCGCAGGCGCAAACGGTCGCGCGGATGATTTGAGTTTTGTTTGAATGGCTGAAGTCAGAGAGGAGCTAGGTGTTTTAAAGTTTTAGCAATGTAGAAATGGCAGCGACGATAAACCTGTCGGATTCAGAGCGATCGTCTCCAAACGACCAGTCTGTGTCCAGTCGGAGCAGCAACAGGAGTCTGAGAGTCGCGGAGAAGGAGCGGAGGAGGAACGAGGCGGAGGACCCGTTTGTTCTGGCCCTCAAGTACTTCTCTGACGGTAGGACTCGGACGCTAACGACTCGGGTCGCCAGCAGATGGTGGCGTTACTGATACCAGCGGTGACACTACTAGCTATACTGGATTTAAACAACAAAGAAAAACAGATGGCGAGGAATAAACAGGGCTAGGAAGAACCTGGCAGCGAACTTTAAGCTATCGCGTTACTTTGTTATTGAATCTGGGGTGTAACTTAGCGCTAGCTTAAGCTCTCATGTATTAGCTTACTTTTGGGGCTAAGAGGAATCAAACGGTCGCTTCTGTAAAAGTTAGTTAGGAGGCAAGGTGTCGTGCAAAAAAACTTCACGGGCACTTAGGAGTCCGCCTGTCTTTCAGAAAACCCCCTTAAGACTTTTTCAAACGTTTGGAGGAACAATATTCAGTAAACCAAGAACCAAAACAAAGATGGCTGCCCCCGACCACCTCCCTCCCTCACGAACTTATTAAAAACATTTTAGTATTTTAATGCAGCTGATTGACTTTTTTTCAATCCACAGTTTTACAATAATCATTGAGGATTCTGATATTTTTCAATAACCTGAAACAGAATATATCTCTTAACATTATTTAAACTCACCTTAACAAACATTTACAGATGACTAATGATGCTAAGTTACTATCTCAATAGCTGATCAGCCATATACTTTACAGTCTGTAGGATCAAGCTGTGGTTTGGTGATGTTATCTATTGCCACTGTAAGCGCTGACCAATTGTGGTTGAGTTAAATGACAAAATCTGCAACATTGACAAGTTGACTTTTAACAGATTTCACATCTGATAGAGGTTTATTTGAATGCAGGGCAACAGAAAATGCAAAACAGTTACCTTGATATTAAATGTGCTGCCATAGGAGTTGATCTACAGGCCACCCAGTATTAATTTATGATACTGTGAAGAAGATGTGCTCAACTAAATCAACAGGTTTATCAAATTTGATCACCACAGTCACAAGAAACTTTACACTGTCATATTTAACCCAGCAAATTTAGTGTTAAACATCAAAACTTAAACAGACAAATCATTATAAATTATTATGTAAAGGTGAAGTGTTGGAGCAGTTTTGTTTAATAATTATTTCTAGCACAAATACATATCTTAGGGAATATCTTGCTATCTTTAATATTTTGCTCTTCAATTTTAATTTCTCCTGTAGAATCTAATTCTTAAACATCTATAAGCCCCGAAGTATAGTGCAAACATTTTCACCAGCTGTACTGAACTGCTGTCTATCATCTGCTATGACTTTGACAACATAGTTGAAAAACTGTTGTATTCTGGATAACTATGGACTAACTCCTTTGATATCCAAGGGTCTTAGCATTTCTTTGATTTGGTGACTCATTTTGCTCATGCTTTCTTTGAGACTGCTGTTTTACAGTAGAAGATGTTCACAGTTAATCATAAAATCAACATCAATATAGTCCATTTACCATCTGACTGAAAACACCAGTTAATTTTTCATTCTTTCTCTTCCACACTGGCCGTCTCTTGAGTCTCATAGAGTGATCTTGTAGAGTTGGATTTTAGTTTCAACATTAAAATATTGCATTTTGATAGTTGTAATCTTTATATACTAGAGATGGCGTCACTGATTTTTGTGTGTAGTGGTGGTAGTGGTGGTGCAACAGGTTAAGCCCCTGGCTTCTGATCAGAGGGTCGGGGGATCGAGCCCCCGCTGCGGCTACTGTTGGGCCCTTGAGCAAGGCCCTTAACCCTTGACAGCAGCTGGATCAGTGACTAACACCCCAGACCTTGGCATGGGAGATCGGTGGTTCAAATCCCGGTCAGGGCGCAGGTATCCATTGAGGACCCTTAGGCAAGGTCCTTAATGCTGCCCCGCCTGCCTACCTATGTACGTCGCTTTGGATAAAAGCGTCTGCTAAATGAAATTGTAACCTTGTAACCTTGACTGCTCCCCGGGCGCTGCACTGCGGCAGCCCACTGCTCCTAGTATGTATAGTTAAGGTTAACTTTGAATAGGATGGGTCAGATACAGAGAAGGAATTTCCCTAAGGGGATCAATAAAGCATAAATTATTATTAGTGTAGGATCACACATTTTGGCGTACAGCCTCACATTTGTTTTTAATTCTCCTCACACAAATATGTAACCATGTAAAATATAATGATTATTTCAGCAACATTTCAGTTACTACATATTTTTGTCTATTTACCTATAAAAAAGACACCATGGCCACCATGTCAGTCACATATTCTGTTTAAATATTGTAGCATGTACCCATTTTTTTTTAACCGTCTGAACCTTGAGAGTGACTTTTAGATACCCCATCTCTATATTCACACCAATGACATATGGAATAAACAGTATTTCTGTGGTACAAATATTAACAGTTGTGGTAGCATATAGTTCGTACAGTACCAACTCATCTACCTTCATTTAGCCGAACATCAAAGTTGATATTACCTCTTGTATGAGTCAAACTGTGCAAGTATTTTACCATTTTTAAAAATGCGTACACGCTGTAATGTGACGTCACCTCTTCTGTAGTTGAAGCAGGTACTCCTGTGTACGGGAACGATGACTTCGAGAGGAACCTGGTGCTGGTGGAGCAGGTGGCCTACAGTAGGGGACTTTCCCCAGAGGCCATATCCATTATGCTGGAGTTTGCCATGAGCCTCCGTATGGGTAAGACGGTCACTTTGCAGCAGCTTTGGACTGGCTATTATTATAAATGTAGAATTTCTAGCTGGAGGAATGTGCTTGTGAGTGTGAGCCAGCTACAATATAAATAAATCTTTTTATGGAGTTGTAAGTCTCCTCATTGGACATGCAGTGAGTTTAGCACAGGGATAGCAACTGCCACACTCTTACACACAGATAAATTCAAACTGCCTCTTACTTTGAGGCGGTTAACCACTGAGCCACTGTGGGTGTCCAAAATGTAATACCATCTGGAAGTCGTGCCTCAGTGCTGGCTAATTTAAAAGAATTCTGGAGTTACATAATAAGAGATTATTGAATATGCAGTATATATGATGTCATGTATTATCAGTGTGGTGTGAGTACACGTTTTTCCCACATCACACAGACGTTATCTTTCATTTTGCTCATGCTTTCCTTGAGACTGCTGTTTTACAGAAGAAGATGTTCACAGTTAATCATTAAATCAATATAGTCCATTTACCATCTGACTGAAAGTTTGAAAATTTTTCATTCTTTCTCTTCCACACTGGCCATCTCTTGGGTCTCAGTGTAGTGACACCTGTGGACAGCAATAAATATGGTTTTGGACAGCAGGTATATTTTTTTAAGTCAACATTTGCTTCTTTTTAACGTGATTTGTTTCTGTGAATTTTCTGTGCAGGGAGTACTCCATGTGTACGGGTGCTGAAGTGTCTGATTCCTGCCACTGTGGTGCCACAAGAGGCCATTGTCCGAGCAGTGGTTTGGCTGGGTGTTGGAAAAATACCTATCAGCACTCAGGTAAATGCAAAAAAATATTACTTGCACTTAAAGATTTTAAAACTTCAAGGTTAAACTATGATCTTGATGACTTTTTAAAAAAGTATTTAGTTCACCTTTTTGGAAAATCAACCTGGTAAAAAATATTTACATTGTTCTAATTACCTAATTATAAATTTGGATCATTTGCCAATTTTAAACAAATTATTATTATTAAAGATTACTTTTGCTCACCATTCTGTCTTTATTAATATATTAAGTCAGTTAATAAAATATGATATGATATGATAAGAGCTGCACGGTGGCTTTGTTGTTAGCACCGTCGCTTTACAGCTAGAAGATCCCCGGTTTGTGTCACGGTTAGGACGCCTGGGATCTTTCTGTGTGGAGTTTGCGTGTTCTCCTTGTGCATGTGTGGGTTTTCACCGGGTACTCCAGCTTCCTCCCACAGTCCAAAAACATGCTGAGGTTAATTGATGATTCTAAATTGTCCGTAGGTGTGAATGAGAGTGTGCTTGGTTGTTTGTCTCTATGTGTAGCCCTGCGATAGACTGGCAACCTGTCCAGGGTGTCCCTTGCCTCGGCTGGGATAGGCTCCAGCCCCCCCGTGACCCTACAGAGGATTAAGCGGTGTATAGATGATGGATGATATGATATGATATAATATAATATAGTTTTTAAGGAATAGTTGAAATTATACAATATATGAGATGAGTTAGTGGCTTTTGTTCTATATGTGTCATTGGTCAGGTTGTGCCATAGTTAATCTTTTTTTATCCTAACATTCATTTGTAATTTTCAGGTTCTTTTTATAAAATGGGTGTTGACCGTATTTGACATGATCGACGCAAAGGACCAGCTTCGAGCTATTTATGGCTTCATCTTCAGCTACGTCACAGAGGAAAATCTGGTATGTGTGCTGGTGATTTTTGTATTGTTGTAATGAGACGTTGGCATCAAATCAAATTTTTTTCCTATTCATTTATACATGTCTTTAAGTGATGGATATGGGGCGCAATAAGCTTATTTTTCACTTAAATTCCATTTATCTCTGTATACCAGAGCTGTTTTTCAAAACAAGACTGAAATGAGACATGTGTGATTAAATAAAGGAAAGACTGTTAGATGTTTATGTGGTTTTGATTTATAATTGACACTTTTTAAAGTAGGTTTGTGTTATTCTGTTCGGTTGAATTTAGTTTATTTAGGAGCAAAATGCTTCCTAACCACGGGCCTGTTTCAAGAAGCAGGTTTACCAAGTTATCAGTATAAAGATGCTGCTAAAACGAAAAATCCACTCGTCAAAATAAAAAGTTATAATCTGGATTTTATTGGTGGAGTACGTCAGTAAAACTACATACTGGAACAAGTCCTATTCCTTCTCAGTCAGTAGTTACGTGTTGTCTGCTCTTGCAATAGAGAGGAAATGAATTATTTTGTCACATCTTTTCAGTGCCCTTTCATCTGCCACCTGTTGTACCTATTGACCAGAAAGGAAAGCGGTAAGCCAAATATTTTCACACCTCAGATATTATCCACTTACTGTGAACACACAGATCCCCTGTGTTTTTTTTGTTTACTCTATTATTTCCTCTTTGCGGTGCTCTCATCACCTCTCTGCTTCATTTTATCGTTTCAGTTCGAGTCTTCAGGGTCAGGAAGCTGCTGGAGCTACAGTCCAAACTGGTAAACATCCTAATGATTTGATGTAATCTAAAGCTATTCATCAAAGGAATTACATTATTTCTTTACTAACTATGGAAGTGTATTCGATGATAAATTACAGCATGTGTTCTTACATTCTGCTGTTATTCCCATAAACTGCTGCTCTTCCATATCCCTGGCTGTTGTTGTGTTCTGCATTATTATGAAACATCAATCAAAAATGGAGATGTCGAGTGCAAAGATTGAGTGTGCTGATATTCGCTCTTGTTTCCTCAGGGAAGGCAGCCTTTCCTCTTGCACCTACTGTCACTTTACAAAGTGTTTTGCCCTGAGCTAGTGACGCTCTCCGTTCCATCACGGATGAGGGTTTGTACATGGATTGGAAAGTTAATACTGTTGTAATGACCATCGTCTCAAAACACAGACAGAGCTGAATGTTTTTCTGTTTTATTACAGAGTGGGTTTAGAAACCATATTTCCCCCTGGAAATCAGCATTGATTGCTGTCCAGAAGAGGAACGGCTCACAGGTTGCGTCCAGCATGAGTCTGGCCTTCGCGACTAAGGATAAGACCAGCTCTAGGAAAAGGGTACAGAAGTCTGTTTAAGTTGTTAGATACACTTTCTACTGTGTTTTCAGTCAGACCTGCCACACTTTAGCACCTGCTGCTGCTTGCCTGTACAAACCCAGCATTTCATCAGCGCCACAGCATCCACAATAGAATTCACCTGGAGGCTATGTAGGTTTTCTCCAGGGAAGCAAATTATCATCTCACTCTGCTCTTTCATTGTACGAAATGTTAGAGCATGATTGCAAGGAGTGACGTTCAGACAATGATGCCATTAAGTGTAAGGCTGCAACTAACCATTGTTTTCATCATTGATTAATCTGCAATCTCAATTAATTGTTCAAGAAATGTAAGAAAATAACATTCACAGTTTCTTGGAGGCAACGGCAATTTCTCTGATTTGCTTGCTGTATCTGAAAAATGGTATAAAACCTTGAAATATTTAATTTATTGCCATGTAAGACTACGAAAACCTGCTTATTGTCTCCTTTTAGAAGCAATAAAAAAGTTCTGCTAATCAGTCATTACTCAGACTAATCATCTGACTAATTGCTCCAGGTCTAACCAAGTATCACATTTATACAGTAACATTTAGGTAATTGATTCGTAGGGTGACAGAGCATTTTTTGGCAGCTATATTGAATAATCCTTCAATAACTTGCTGTTATCAGCTGCTTAAATATGCAGATTTATTAGTTTTCTGCTTGGGTTTGGACTGTTGCTTGAACATTGAGACATTTGTAGATGTCACCTTGAGCTCCCACAACTAGTGGCAGCTCTACTATACACTAATTTATAATCAACCAGTTTGATTTTAGTTCCTTTACCTTATGTTTCCTTTTTTATACTTTATTAGAAACACTGCCACCTGGAATTGCCAGCATTGAGGTCTGTAGTCAACAAAGACGCTCAGACTGAGCAGTCGTCCAGCAGGAAGGTGGTCCCCCTGGTGCAGCTCCACTCCTTTGCTCAGCTACTGGAAAATATGCATCGTATTGAGGTAATTTATCCTGGAACAAATCTGAGTTCTACATCGGTGAGGTGCCGACATCGGGGAGGCCTCTGCCTCTTTACTGTCTTGCTTCTCTCAGTCTTGCACTTTTTCTTTCTTGTCTGCCTCAACTTCCACATCTCAGCTGTTAGTCCTGCATTAATCATTTAAGCAACAGAATAGAATGGTTGCCTACTTGTCCTTGGCATTAGGATGCGTAACCACACTTCCAGGGGTAGGGGAAACCAGGAGTGTGTTCAGCCTCGACAAAACTTAATTTAAATGGAAACAGTGGTGCGTTGAACACCTTGTTATGTTACACAAGCGTTGCAGCTATGGCAGCTGACCAGGCAATTATTTGCTGTTTTAAGTCGGCTGGATTTATATACACGTCGCTGCTGATTAGGTAACACCTCTGACACACCCACAAGAGACAATACGTACCTCAAAGTCTGTTGCACACTGTTTCAGGGAAACATAATTCACTCTGGAAGTCAAACACTGCACACAGTTTTTAGGTCAGAAATACCCCAGGTCCTGTGTTGTTTCCTAAACACTTTACCTTGACTTTGATGGAAAACATCACGAGGAAAGATGTGAAGGAGAATTCATGATGACATAATCATACAACAGCAGATGTTGTTGATGTGGGTTTGCTGTAGATGGTGCCCTGGTTTGAATGTTGCTGCTGTAAGCAATCGGAAAGAAAGGAAGCACTGAGGCGCCTTCTCTTTCCATCTAGAGATTAATTCCACCATGGCTGTCACTTATTGTATGTCTTCCATGTAATTTAGCAGCTTTCCTCAGCAAAAACTGATAATTTGACTGCAGCCTGAGGACCCACCCCCTGCTCCCTTAAGCTCCAAAAAAACACCAGCAACCATCATGTGCCGTTAAAACTCTCAAAGTTTTAACAGCACATTTTGACTTCAATTTTGGCCGACTGCAAAACAAACAACACGGGACTAAATTAATCAACCTAGAATAACCTCTTCAAACTATTAAACAAAGACTAATCTCTTACCAGAACTCCTAATTTAGACAACCAGCAAAAAACAGATTAACTACCAACAGATCCCAGTATGATAATTTTTTACAATGATTAGGTCACAGCATGGATAAGAGCCAGAGAGCTGGTCAAGCTGGACTTCAACTTGTAGCTGTCAGGCTGGGACCAATTGACTCGAACAACCTACATACTAACTCACACAATTAGCTGATCAGAGATTCTCACCTGCAGCCCTTTACTCAATGAGCCACCACAGTAGGTACACAAGAGATGTCACTGTACAACCTCTGGCTCTTTAAACTCTATTTAAATTGTGATAAATCCTCACAACCACAGGGTGGCGCTGTGTTACTGTTATAATTTTATGTGTATGTCGCACAAAGCAAATAACAACTCTGCCCTAGACAAACAGCAGCAGAGTTGGTTTGTAATTCATTTATTAGATAAGAGCATAAACCGACTTCATGAGCAGAATAGGCCATTGCTTTCTTTTTTTTCAGATATCATCAGTGGTTTATCTCTCCCGTATGAGTAATGAAAGAGAATGAGCTGAGATGTATCTGAGTAATATATTGGACAAAGTTACAAAGCAAATGGTCATTTAAGGAGGCTTTTCCATAAATGTCTATTTGCCTGCAGATTCAGTGACCTGATAACTGAATATAAGTCATTTTAAATGGCTTGCAGAGTTTTATGCGTCATGCTACATAAATTCACCTCTTTCACTGCCCACAAAGCCGGAGTGAACAATAAGGCTTTTGGAGGGCGATGGCACCGAATGTGTTCAGAGCCGAGAAGGGTCTACTTTGCCACGTGTTAGGGAAGACAGATGAGTGCAATCGATCACTCTCATAAAGCCGTTCAGCAAAGGCATTGACAAAAGATCATTGATTATTTTCCCTCACTGCACTGCACTGTTGTTTCCAAAAGCAGACAAGTACTTTCTCAGTTTAATGATACAGTCGCTCCATGATTATCGAAGAGCTGAGCTGTGTCCATTTACAGTCTGTCTTCTTCTCATTTTAATATATTTATTATACTGACAGAGTCTCCATATTGAGAGGCAGCTGCTCATGCACAATAAGGGACTGTATAAACCACCCAGCGTGGAGGAAGAAATGTCCCAGCACTGCCATTACAGGGATTACTGGATACTGAAGAATTAGCTCAGAATTGGATCGTTGGCCCACTTGATGACATGGACACGAGCATCTGTTGGTTCTTATTCTTTAGCAGATTGACAGATTGATTTGAAAACCATTTTTGTCTCTTTAAAATAGGATGTTTGACTTTGTGTGTGAAGTCACTTGGCAGTTTTTCTGTTTCATTGCATCTGTGTGCCTGTTTGTATTTATAGATATTTGATTATTTTAGCCTCCCAATCATCCTGTGTCTTCATTTTTACCTCCACCAGCTGCCCGCTCAGATGGGCTCACTGCTAGGCTCCAGTCTGGCACTGCAGTACCTGGACTGTGTGCAGGATGAGTCTGCCCTCCTACGCCTCAATTTCTGGCTAGGCTACGCTCTCCACGAAGGTAAGTTGTGGGGGGCAGGGGGACAAGTACAAAACTGCTGTGACATCTTCTATCCGGAAGATACGTCCAAAGCAAAACTGACCTTGATTTGAACCACAACCTGGGTTTTTCCTGGCTTAGAAAGGGCCTTGGAGGGTGGCTAAGCTTAGCAGTAAGCATGATGATCTGCATAGATTAAAGGCACTGAGTCTGTTACCTTGTTTGACACTTTCCTGTTATTTCTGACCATTTTAGAAGCAAAAATGGCTATTGTGTGTAATAAATGAAACCCTGAATAAGAGAACCGGTTCAAATATTGAATTCTTTTATTTATTCTCAGTTCTTGCTTGTGATTTTTCTTTGGTACTGGCTAAAACCTTGTTTGGTGGGTGGCAAAATTTCTCTGGGCAGGAAAAATTCTGCCAACATATTACTTGGTTGGCATAAGGGGCTCTTCTAGAGAAGTGGTTAAAAGATACTGGGGGATCTCACTGTGTGACTGTGCAGTGCATCTGAAGTCTCCTGCTGCTTTCTTTTCATTCCCCCTGACATTTCCTCTCGCTAAATACTCTTTTCCTGTTTTTCTTAAGAATTTTTGTTCTGTGGAGATGGAGGAGCCACCCAGAATTCAGAAGAGGCTCTCCAGTTTTTGAACAAGTTGCTCTCCGCACATCACTTTCTCCAGGTGAGCCTGACATCTCAGGTGCTGATAGACCTTTAGTAGTGCTTTTCATTTTGCTGACATGCCTTGTGACTTCCTTCACTCGCATTTCTTCCTTACTTCATAGACGCAAAAACAAGTGAGCCAGAGCTGCTAAATGAGAAATACTGTATTATCTTTAAGCAATGTCAGTTACTTATGACAGAGCTATATCACCAGTCAAACCAAACAGGCTTTTATATGTCATGCCACTTGATAAATGACTACTGCGTTGAATACACTTCGGGTTTCTCAGCTCCTTCTGAAGAATCCTCTGTCCTTGTTTTCTCAAGGTGCATTTAAACATTAGATTTATATGGTGCAGGGGAATAATTTCCGTGTCACAAGAGGAGACAGAATTGATGCGAGGAAGCATAAGTTAGCATAATGAGCGTATAAGCAGCGTATACCTCACACCTGTCATTCAGCATGTCATGTATTCATTAGTCTGCAACCACACATTTAGCAGACACCTGCTGTATACTAATAACAAAAACCACAGTCAAATGATTGGATTTCACAATGCCATTAATTTGTCTAATTTTCTCCATCAGGAGGGGTTTTCCAGCTCAGAGGCTTTCCTCTACAAATTTCTCAACGTTTGGGACGGTTCCCTGCTCCGTCCACAGATTCTCGGCTTGCTGAGCAACATTCCTGTTGTCCCGAGTTCTCGTGAGTTTCACTTCCACTGACCATCTCTACTTTACAATTCTGCTTTCTTTCTTACATACCACTGCTTTTTTCTCGATGTTGTTGCTCACTTGAATAGAATCACAGTCTTGTTTTTATGCTAGCAGTATTGTGCCATATACTAGGAACTGTAGTGCTCTGAATTCTATAGCAGGTACAGCTGTGATATTTTGTCTTCTCCTGTTCAGAAATCGAAAGGCTTCTGTTTGAACCCCTCATGCAGCTCTTCTTCACATCCTCACTGTTTTTCAAGGTAGGCTTTTCTTTCTAAGGTATGAGTGCAGCAAGGTTGCTCCAGCTACCGAGTTAATAGAAAAGATGCAGTAGTGCTTGTCCTGTCTTCATAAAGCAGTCAATATAGATCCTGTATTAGTTCAATGTTTACATTGCTGTGTGCTTATGAGCTTCTCCTCTGTGTCATATCTGTGTGTGTGTGCAGTGTGGACTGATGGAGTGTTTAAACAATATGCTGTTGAAGTGGCTGACCTGGCACTCGGTATATGCTCTGGAGGACGACCTGGACATCAGCCTCAATAGCCACACCTCTATGTGAGTCTCACATCCACTTCCAGCTACTTGTTTACGCCCTGAGCATAAACAAGCAGTAGACCTGACACACTTTATGAATTTACGTGAGAGCATAAGGATTATGGCTCTAGAAACTTGTACTTTTGCACATGAAGTGCCTTCTCACACCTAATCAGTTGCAGATGCCTCAGTTTTGTTTTCTGTGTTTTACAGTTATGAAAAAATCCTCCCCATAATATTGTTGCCGTCCCATTTGACTAATCATATTTTTTCCAAAAGCAGTGTAGTTCATTGTATATGTTGCCTAATTTAATTTAATGTCAAGCCTCCTCTTACAACATTTTGCCCCGTTTTAATTAAATAAAATCTTGACTAAAAGGCCACACTGGTCTTAAGCCATCTGTTATTTATTCGCAGCCACAGCAACTGAGGTAGAAGTGTGTATTGACATGTTTTCCCTTTTGGTTTTGGGCCTATTTCTTCAGCAAATTCTTTAATTGAAATTTGTTTGAGACAGGAATAGCCCAAATAGCCAGTTAAATGATTTTCCATCATCCAAATTAAAGGGTGAAGTTGGTGTCAGTTGTGTTTAAATACCTCCTGAGCTTCATCACATGTGTAATCCAACCATAAATGATTCAGTAAATGGAAAGATCCGTATTTATTCACTGCCATTTTCAAACTTACCTCTGGTATTTAGGTGGAATGCAGCCCAGTGAATAAATCATTGATTATAGATTGTGTTTGTGTACACTTTCCCTACATCAGTCTTGTTTAGTGTTTGTCCTTTCATAGTGTAACAAACTGCTACTTTGGCTGATTTGGGTGTTTTCCTTTGTCTTATCTGAAACTAGAATAATGCATCAAGGGAAGTCAATTAACTGTTGATAGAAGTTTCACTTAGAACCATTCTGAAGAGCAAGTGTTGTGGTTAATGTGTGTGTCTGACTCCCTGCTCTGCCCTCTGTCCCAGAAACATGACTCTGTCAGGGTTCAAGGATTCGGTGATGGAGCTGGTTCACTTTGTGGGTCGGTTGGCTTCTGTGGGCCTTCAGATTGAAGGCTGCCACTCTCTGCTCCTCAGCTTCGTCCTGGACTTCTATGAGACGGTAAATGAGCTGAAGCTGATGATTGAATCGGGTTTGTGGCTTTGTCAAGGAAGACCCAATATGTGCTTGGACTTTATAGGTGCTTCTGTATAAAAAAATATTATTTTAAGATCCTCTGCATTCAAAAATGGGTTTTGATTATTGCTTCTTTACCTGTATTTTTGACCCCCACTTCGCAGAATAAAGTATGTATATGGTTTGACTGTTTTCACATCTGTCTTTTGAAGTGGAGAGCTTCTCTGTTCACTTTAAATCAGAGTTTGTAAAATAAGAGCTTGAGTTGTTCTAGTTTGGAAGCCATTCACAATCCAGTATGCAACTTATGCAAGTGTGCGTAGATGTTTCCTGGTCAAGTTAGCAGCACCTCATATATTATTTTGAAAACGCATACAAAAGACTTGAAATCAGAAGAAATTAAT
Organism: Chromis chromis; assembly: GCA_900302755.1. NCBI lineage: Eukaryota > Metazoa > Chordata > Actinopteri > Pomacentridae > Chromis > Chromis chromis. The sequence goes on along the minus strand of OMNN01062604.1, from coordinate 10,478 downwards.
AAGCAACACAAAATTGGAAACTTCCCATCATCTTTGCTGGTTGCTTGCCTGCCTCTCATACTGTTTTACGTCAGACTGAAGCATGTTTTAATCAGAAGGAAGGCTCTTAAGGGCTCTTTTTTGTTGCTCAGAACACTCCTTAAGAACAGAAAGATGATTTCGATAGCATAAACAGTCGTTTCCAGCCTTATTCAACACAACGTAATGGTATCATGTAAGATTCCAAGAATAGCTTTACACATCAGCTTCTTACAAAGAGAGTCACAGTAAACGCTTCAGCAGTGATGTATATTCTGTGTTGGATCTACTTTTCACTCTTAGTTTCCTGTGGATGTTTGTTTCTCTCCTGCTGCAGGTGTGTGACACATTTCTGAAGTATGGCCTCCCCCTTGTGGTGATGCCTCCATCTGGAGTTTTTTACCCCGCCCTGTTTGCCACTGACCCTGTCAGCGTGGACAGACTGGCCTACATCATGCACAGGTGGGGACTTCTCCATTCCTCTGTTAACAGCCTGCCGTAAGCGTATCTCAATGCATATGTTAGCAGTATCCTAAATGTAGTATGTCATACATGTATGTATATTTGATGAAGGAACAGAACTGGAATCAAAAAGCTTCATTGCACTTACATGCTAATGTATGATTTATGATAATGAGAGACTAAGAGGCAATACACTTAAGCCTGCCTCTGCTTTTTCATGTTGAATTCAAGAATCATTTATAAGTCCACTCTATAATAACCCAAATACTTAGAGTGTGGCTTAATTGACTACACCCAGGGGTTCTGAAATAACTTTACCAAAGCTAAGCGTAAAAAAGCCTTGGCAAAAGAAAATTGGAACATAATTGCATGATTTCTTTTTTTCAGACAGACCACAGAGAATAGGCTGTTTTGCTGTGATTCATGATTACTGAGGCCGCTTTATCACTCTGTTTCATTTTTGTTCAGGTACAAAGTGAACTTGACATCAGCCAAGGCTCAAGAAAAACTGACAAAGGTAAAGATAAATGTTTTCCAGTTCTTCCTTTATGTGTGTGACAATGTTTTGTGGGGCAATTGCACATATATATTACATATAAGATTTATGTTATAGGGATGTGGTTGCAGCTCTCCTCTAAAGTTTTATATAACTTTTGATTCCCAGTGTTCGTTTTTAAAGATTTTACAACTCAGTCCAGCTCTTTAGGAATCCACAACCAACTATCTAAACTTAATAATCTGAGTACCTTCACAGATGAGGACTTAAAAAGTTGTTGATTTTAATACAGCTGCTCCAGCAAGCTGTGAATGTGCACGTACGGGACAAGCAGCCAGTACACTCTGCCTGAAAATGTCATAGGCACTTATTATTAAGAAAAATGGACTTGGTAAATGGCATGCAAATTAATCACCACAACAAACATCAGATGTGTGTAGTTAAGCTGAACTCAATCCACTTTCTTTGTCCTCATTCTGTCACTACTTTCAATTCTATTTTACAGCAGGCCTTTCACATCAGCCGCCAGACGTTCCATGAATTCAACCATTACGTGGTCGACATGGTCAGCTGCCTGTGGAACTCCAAAATGTTCCAGCCAGGTATGGGTGTACAGCTGGGAGAGGAGCTGCTGCTCAAGAGCAATGTGCCACAGTATTGGACGAGCTTCGACCTCATCCACCACCCTGCCTTCATGAGCTACGCTGTGGACTTTCACCAGAAGGTAAGTGTGCATCATTTAGGTCTTGATTTGGCTCCTACATGCTGCTGCCCGTAAAATGCATTTTCTACGTGCCTTTAAACAAAACCTGCTCCGTGCTTGTTTTCAAACTGTACGAGGCACTTGATGGATCGTCACGCGGCTGGTCTGTGCAGTTTGGTTAATAGACTTACAGGCGAGACAAATGTGGTATTAATGTATCTTTCATAGATGATGCATTAATACAGAAGGACATTTTATTATTAATGACTGCTGCATGAGATGTGGTTTTCATCATGTTTAATAATACACGTACCTTTTTTTGGTCCGGTCCAACTGCAGCATCCAGCTGTGATCTTGTGAGATTTACCAGGGTTGGCTGATAATGAATATTAATGTTCTCTCTTTATCAGTGCTGGCCAGGGAAAAAGGACATGGACCTCAGTTCCATCAAGGTAGGAGAGGTCTCCTTTTCATTCCTGCATTTATAATAGACTTCACGTGTAGTTTGAAGTGCATCAGTCATGTTTTACAGATTAACGGAGGCATATTTGATCACAGAAATCTTCAGATGTCATCAATGCGACTGGGTGTGTTTCTGTGTGTGTGTATTTCAGCACTCCAAGCCATGGAGCTGGTACCTGGAGTATCTGTTCACTCAGGGTTACGACGGCCTTAAACAATTTGTTCAGAGCAACATCAGCCGGCAGCTGACAGCAGGCGATGGGCAGGGCGACACGCAGCAGAGGTAAAAGCTGCACTAAGTGGAGAAGAAAAACAACCACTTGCATCTCACCCATTTTTTAAAGGACTTGTACATATCTCATCCCCTTGTCTCCTTTTAGCGTGCGACTTGCAACTGATCTGAATATCTTTTTTATGTACATAGACTTATCTGTGTTTATTGTGTATTCTTTCTTATAGTTTTATCAATTCAGCGATAACAGACCATAATGCCCTTCTGTGTTACATTCTTGTACAGCTTGCCATCTGCAAAACCAGACTCTTGCACATTGTTGGAAATGCATAAGTGTAAGACTTTCATTTTAGAAACATATAACAATAAATAACAATAAAACAAATCTGTTGTGTCTTAATAACATACATAGATGTGTGCATCATAGTTTACAAGACAAACATTAAATAACTTCCTCTTGTATCCTAATGTCAACCTGAATGTTGCTATAAAAGGGCATCAAATGCTTGAGAATTGGCTAAAGGGATAAGAGTTATTACTCCAGTGAGTGGCTCATTCATCTGGAAAACACTATTCTGCTTTATTTTGATAGGGACCCATCTGGATGGTTAATCATCCCTTGGCTCCTCAGCTACTTTTGAAAATGCTGGGTGCAATCATTGCAGATTCATGCAGTGATTAGGTTTCTCCATGATGCTGTTTCCTGACCCAGCATGTCAGTTGTGTTGTGATCGTGTTTGTATGTTGTCCACATTTCTTAATTTCAAGGTAATTTGGAGAAAAGATTTGTTAAGGTTTGTTTAAATACAAGCAGCCCTAAAGGTTACCTGAAAAATTTGCAGCAGCACAATAAATGTTAGGTCTCCAATGAATTATGTCTTTTTCCTCATCGATTAAGCTATCTTGGGTGATCTGTTAAAAAGAAAAGGCTACATGAAAGGGCCGTTACATGTTCTGAGATCCTCAGATGTTTTTTTCTTTTCCAGACTACAGTCCAAAGATATTCAGGTACGATGTGAAACACATAAAATGTACTAATCTTCAAATTGGAGATGAAGCTGCTCAAGCCGATTATCTAAATTGCTGCAGATTATTCAAGTAATGGTTTCAGTTCTACAGTTTTGATGTACTTGACTCAAGTATTTGCATGTTATACTACTTTCTACTTATACTCCACCACATTTGGGAGGTAAGTATAGTACATTGTACTCCACTACATTTATTTTAAGGCTTTAGCTGCTAGTTATTTTGCAGGTTTATGTAGATACAACATATAAATTGACTAATACATTGTGCTAAATTATAAAGCCACTGGAATTAGCTCCAGCTGCATTAAAGTGTTGTAGACTTTAAGGAATCCGTTACAATTCAATAGTATAATGGGGGGCAGTGGTGGTGCATCAGGTTAAGCCAGCCCCTGGGCTACTGATCAGAAGATCAGAGGATTGAACCCCCACTGTGGCCAGTGTTGGGCCCTTGAACAAGCAACCGCGGCAGCCCACTGCTCCTAGTATGTATAGTTAAGGTTAACTTTGAATAGGATGGGTCAAATGCAGAGAAGGAATTTCCCCAAGGGGATCAATAAAGGTTAGATTATTATAATATGTGTAACTGACATGGGAATCTTTACTTTATTTTGATGCTAATGCTTTTCCTTGAGTAGATTTTGACTGCAGGATTTACATGTAACAGAGTATTTTCACTCTGCAGTATTTCTACTTCTGCTGAAGGATTGAAAATACTTCTTCAACCACTGGCTGAGAAATGTTACAGATGTTCTTTCAGATGAACCTCTGCATTGCAAAGTGTTAAAGTCCTGCTCTGGTCATTGATTAGGGGCTAAAAACACATCTCTCTTTATCTTGATCAAATTCATTTGTTTGTTCAAATGACAATAAAGTATAATTTGATTTGATTTGATTTGATTTGATTTGAAAGTCATGAAAATAATCCCCTCCTGCCTTTAAAATGACTTGGATGTAACTCCACACTGTTGCTTGCTTTAGAATGTGCAGATCTATGAAGCCTCTGGATTGGTTCTTTAGGTTTGTTACGTATTTAAACCTCAGAAGTCTTAAGCTGTGTTTTTGATCATGATGTCTTCCAGCATGTTAAAAAACCAAGACAAGGACAAGGTAAGCATCTTTGAGTGTCTTGAAAAGCGGTATATGAGTATTATTATAAAAAACTTTGCTCAAAAGTATTTGAAAAGTATTCATACTTACATGGCTTAAAATTCTCTCCCACTGTCACAGACTAAGAAAATAGTGTTGCACATTGTTTCATAGCAAACATGGCTGCATTACATATACAGCTATGGAGTCCTATATTTTGGAATAATAAATTAGACCCACTTTATTAAAAACCTTTGTTTACAGTGTGGCTCAGCTAAACCTCAGCTCAATAATGCACTGTGATAAAGAGGCTATTCTTTTGTGTGTGTATTGTTGTTGCCATCTTTTGGACTAATTTATCAGTTGTTTGACAGCAGATGGCCTTTTAGGCTTATGCTGTGGAGGAAGAAGAGTTAAAAACTTTAACGGATGGGCGTATTGGATATTTATGGTAAGGAAAAGGTAAGTAGATGATGCATTTTCTCACCATTTTACACCTTTCAAATTAACATGAAGAGTCACATTTAGAAACTAGGTAGCACAAACCAGAGACATTTAACCAGTTAGTTCAACACAACGAATAAATGGTTGAAATGGATTTTTAAAAGTGAAAAATTGTCAGCTGAAAGTTATGGATTAAATGGATAAGCTAAAACTAATAGCTGAAAGGAACAGATAGATTGTTAAAACATGGAGCTACATTCTAAGTAATTCCGTAGAAAGCAACTGGGCTTTATTGGTTCTTGGAGACATTTTATGTCTTATGCAAGAGGCTTCTTCACTTCTAACTGACCGATTGAGAGTCCCAGGTATTTATTTTCCATTAACGGTCCATTAACAAACCAAAACTCACGTCTCGAGGTGTGGATGGTTGTGAAACTGCAAGGTGAGGGATGACAATGTGTTAAAAGTGGTGAAACTATCTGGGAAGGGATTTCAAGACTGCATTGTAAGTACCTGATTGGTGGTGTTGTAGACCCCCTCCTCTGTTTAGAGATGGCTGATGAGAGGGTTAAAATGAAAAATACTTTTAATAGTGGTATGTAATGGATTAAAAATAGTTGGCTAAAATGATAGACAAATTAGAGAATCAGCTATAAGTAATAAATAGTTGACTAAAATGTTAAGGTTGTGCCTCCAAATGCAAAATTTACCAAACTGGCCTAAACATTGTGATAACAATATTCAAAATAGTTTAAAATCAAGTCACAAGAACACATTTGGAACACAACCGATGTTGAAGAAGGGGGACTGGAGCACATCCAACAGACCTACAAAGCTATATCTGACAAAAAACAAAGGTTAACTCGCCTTTATTTATAGGCCTTATTTAATGTCTAGTCTGACATTTTGCATGTTTTTCTTTCTTTTGGTTGGTGCAATCCTTCCCCCCCCACTCAAGTCACCTTGTGCAGTTTAGTTTTTGTGAGTTTCTTAGTCACTTTGAGAGTCCTGTCTGGTGCTTTTGAGTTCTTTGTAGTCCTGTGGTATACTTTGGTTGGTAAATCTTGTAAAAACTATACAAAAACTTATTGGAATAATGTCTTTTTGATTATAGAGAAAAAACACATTTAAAAAGTGTTTTCCTGTCGAGAAATCAGATTGGAATTTACTAAACAAGTTTAAATATCAGGGTTAAGCCACTACAGCATTATTTATGAAGTGAGTTTAAATGATTTGAATTTTACAGTTAAAAAATTATCAAAAATACAAAAATTACCTCACTGAATTAAATATCAAGGCTGCAACATTAATAGTTATGCAAACCAATCCGACTAATTTAAACATTAATGTCAAGACCCTACAATATTATGAATGATGCAAATTAACCAGACTAATTAAAATATTAAAGTTAAGACCACACAAGATTAATTATGCAAATTAACATGACTGATGCAGGGGCAGTGGTGGCCTTGTGGTTTGTGAAGCGAACTTGTAACCGGTGGGTCGCCGGTTCGAGTCCCCGGACTGGCAAGAGGTTGAGGTGGGAAAGTGAGAGCGACCACTTGTCCCAGTCACCACCACTGTGGGTCCTTGAGCAAGGCCCTTAACCCCTGACTGCTCCCCGGGTGCTGCACTGCGGCAGCCCACTGCTCCTAGTATGTATAGTTAAGGTTAACTTTGAATAGGATGGGTCAAATGCAGAGAAGGAATTTCCCCAAGGGGAAATTCCTTCTCTGCATTTGACTATTATTATTATTACTCACATCCTGCAGACCACTGGCTGACACCTTTTTGTTGCCTGTGACATTTAAAATGACGTAATCATGCTGAAATTTTAAGCTGGAATGGAATTTAATCAGATTGCTTTGTCAAC